>JAZHYW010017715.1:0-31318 GCA_037355805.1 Ixodes ricinus | reverse complement strand
TGGTTTCATTTCGTAGTCATCCATTGATCACGTGTAATGCGTGACTCGAAGCTAATGAGCACGGCAGCTGTTTAGCCTAGCTTTGGGTGAAGCCTGTGCAGGCCTTCTAGTTTGTCTTGTGACATTTCATCAAGATGCAGCTTTCTTGCCAGATCATCTATTTTACTAAGCAGGTCTTCGTTATCACTGTGTCGTAATCAGTGCACTTCGAGGTTCTGCCGCCTGCTATATTGTTCTAGGCTGTTGACCTGCTTTTTTAGTTCTCTAATTTCCTGGCTATGATTATCAGACTTGACCTTTTTCCACTTTTTTCTTGAGGATAGCAATCTCAGATGATTGCAGTTTCATTTCATAAAACACGTCGTCATACTGCTTTGACACATGCTGTACTGATTCTTCCCTCTTGTTGACGGTTTTCTTACCCGACATCAAGGCGTCAACTTCGTTCTTAACTGCAGGTATTTTCGTAAGTTTCCTATTAAGCTCAGTTACGAACACTCAAAAGAAGCCGCTTGTCCCTGTTCCTGCGGATGACCTCGACATTTCTCGGTCTGCAGACTCCTTAACGAGTTTCCAAGTAGGACACTTCAAAACGAGTGAAGCGACTACCTCTCTGCTAAACGAAGTGAAAGTTGAAGTCCGGCAGGTCTGTCTTCTGCTTGGGAATCCACCAGGCAAACATCGCGGCTTTGCTCCCCACCTCTTCTGCTTTTCTTTGACGTCGTTGCTCGTCAGACCTGACGTCACACGCCAGCTGACAATGGTATGCCTGCTGCCTGTCCATCTGTTCCGCCGTGACTCGCGACCTCGCTACTGCCGTCGCCATGGCAGGAAAGCTTCGTATCCTTCCCTTTCCCGTTTTCGGAACTTGAACAGCAGTGGAGACGTTGAGCGATTGACTGACAGCCAACAGAGCGTGTGAGTGGCTGTCCAGAACCACCTAACGTATAGGCTTAGGCCTCCGTAAAGACAAGCGAACGTTAGCAAATAAAACACTTCCCCCGGCAAAAAAAAAAGCAAAAAGCATATGGAAGCGGATTGCCGCACTTCATGCGGCGGAGAGGTGTCGCTTCACGCGTTCTTGAAGTGTCCTGTTTGAACAGCACTTGAGAAGGTCTGATGGACTCAGCCTAATGAACTCAGTTGACGGGCTCAGACTGGGAGTTTGTTAGGTGTGTGTGTGTGAGGTGGGAGGTATAAATCACTGATTACAGCTGTACCGAATGACAGCCATCCTTTAGAGGTATACACTATAGGAGGAAGCTGAAGGAACTCTGAAGAGGAGCAGGGGAAACCTCCTTCTCTCTCCAGCGTTCCGTCTGCTTCCTCCTCCCCGGTCTTCCTTTCTTTCGCCCCACCTTCTTGAGTTGCAACGGACTAGAATAGCAAGATTTGCAGCTTTTTTCATACTCATAACAAACCCGACGAAAGGCAGGCGCAGGTACGAAACCCACCACGATCTACCAGGTATCTACAATGTGTCAACGACACCCCCCCCCCCCCCCCCGAAAAAAATAAATAATAATAAAGATTACAGGGTTTTTTACCGCAAAAATAAACTATATATCGCGGACCGCTTTTGCTTATCCCCAAGGTAACACTATACCCGTTTTCACCTCAAGAAAACAGTAAGTTTTGCGCTATTGTTCATACGCCGCGCGAAATAGTTCTATCTAGATTTGGTTGTAGGAGGCACCGGCGATGCTTTTGGTGTTTGAAACGTGTACTCGTTGATAAGATAACGTGTATCCACTCCAAAACTGCTAATAAATGTATCTTAAATGTCCACCTAAAGGTGAAAATTAGTAATCATCCGCGAGAAGCCGGACGTTTTTTCCTGTGGTTCTTGAGGTGAAAACAGGTATAGTGGTTCAAACCGGATGCCAAAGTTTCAGCACTAACCGTTATTTTTTTTCAAAAGCTATGTCATTTTTGGAAATTTTCAATGGGAAACTGCCGAATGGCGGCCGACAGAGCTATTTAATACACAAGCTCTATGGTGCCAGTGATGATGTAGGTTGTTTTGCCGGACCTCGATGTGCACCTTGGGTGACTGCCATCGAAGGCCGGGGGATCGTGGATATGAAGCTAGCTGCTGGAGGGTTGGTTGTCAGTGACGAGAGGTATGAACCGGAGGCTTCGTGCTCGATTACAAACACACACACACACACACACACAAAATTACTTAAACTTCAGGTTACAAACAAAAAGAAAAAAGAAGAAGAAAAGATGAAGGCTTGGACAAACTGTCGCACACTATTTATAAATAAAGGACGCCTCGGCGTCAGGTGTCCTAGCGCGCACACGAAGGACGGCGGGTACTTCGTAGGCGCTAAACAAAGTACCTGTCGCGCACAATAGGTTACGCGGCGCACCGCGGGAGATAAACTTCAAAGGGTCGCGCACGAGCCCCTTTCAAATTAAAACAATGACCCATCCGATCAGGGGTTATGACAGCTTGTCGGACGCCCTGGCCGTCCAATCAGGGCCCAGAAAAACATTCAATTGGTGCCATGCGCCAACACACGTAAAGAGAATCACATTCGAGATCGCTGCCCCCACATCGGGTCATAAAAACTATTTTCCTTCATTCTAAATTCTAGGACCCGAACCTGAGTCTTCTTCTGCTTATACATGCCGGAGAAAATACACAGGTCTGCTAAAATCACGGAAACGTGCCTTGCCGGGCTACTTTATCCCACCACAATGTGCGGGTGCACGTAGATAAGCACAAAATCTAAACGGGCCAGACGTACACGAAACTTTAGCGTACAAGTCCCGACGGAAGCCTCGGGGTCAAATTTCCAACGAAGCTGTAATAAGGCTGAGAGCTGGGCTAGTTGGTAGATGTTCATCATATTGAGATGAAACAGCGCAAAAAGGTTCAAAAGGAAGCGATAAACCGGACGGTTTGTCGCTTCCTTTTGTACCTTTCTGCGCTGCTTTTATCTCATTATGCCCACGAAGCACTTTGGCCGTAGTTTACGGAACGACTTGGCAGTCGCTGACAAGTACAACCCGGCATTAAGGAGAAAATATACACGCGCGAACCACGGCGAGAACCACCAAGACGTGTCGACCGGTGCGCGTTTATGCAACCAAGAAGCGACAGATGGAGAAACTCAAGCAAAAAGAAACGTACGCCAGGCATATACAAGAGTACCGTGCCTGTTCTGCGAGAGTCACGGGAGAGGTACGATTCCAAGAGCCAGATTCACTTCCTCACCGGCTCGGCGAAAGACCTAGCGCCCGTCGACGTGTTTGCGTGTTTGTCTCTTGGCCCCAGGTTCCTCGGTGAATTTACGTTTGGGCCTGTGCCTCAGGGTCGAGGAGCAGACGCTCGCAGCCCTTGGAGCAATGGCCTCTGGTGGAAAACCGGTGCTTTCCCGCGAGTTCTAAGACAGAGATTCGGCACGTAGGGGCAAGAAAGCCCTGAACTGTAAGCCACGAACTGTAAGCAACATTCACACACAACCCGCGGAAGCAGAATTCTGTCTCGTAAGCGCGCGGAATACCCCTCAACTCGGGAAACGCGACACATATGGTCTCCGAAAACGTTTCCCGGGACCCGGCCGAAGCGCCGACAGACACACAAACAGCACAGAGTGTAAAATGTTCTCCTGACCATTCTCAAAAATAATGAAGAAAAGCGACCATCTATACAGTGCCAGTTACCGAAAACGGGCGAAAATGGGTCGCATTATCCCATGGAAATTTTCCGTAAATCAATTATACCTTTTAATTTGTACATGGAAAAGAAAGCAGCGTTCTTTTACCGTAAAAATAAGCTACCCGCTAGCGGTTGGAACCAGATGCCAAAGTTACGGAACTCATAGTTGTCTGATTTAAAAGTTAGGAGATTTTCTGACATTTTCAATGATGATAAATGGGGCGCGTTCCCGGAAGCAGACGTCTCACACCCAAGTATGTGCGAGCTCCGTTAGCCGCCATTTCCTCGTGAAAAATGCCCGACAATTGCTCGTAACCTTTGGATTATATAAAGGCAAGCTCTGAAACACTGCCGTCTGCTTCCATCGAAAGACCGAGCGTTCCGTGACGCGTAGATTATTTTTGCAGTAAGGAAACCACGGTTAACTTTTCTCTCTAACACACGATATGTTTACAATAAGTGCCGTGTTCGGATGATGCTGAGCTTTACCAGTATTATAGCAACACCCGATTTGAAAATATTGACAGCAAGCCCGGAAGAGAACGCATTATACACAGAGTGTAAAAGGGAATCTAAAGAGCAGACAACAGCCAATGACAGCAGCGGATGCCCAGCTGAGATGCACCGCAATCTCTCGGAAGGAGTGCAAAGCTGGACGCGACCGAGGCGAGTGCAGTGCCACTCGCGGGTGGCGTCGTAGTCGTAACTATAGAAAGCGGTCGTGGTTTGGAAGGACCGGAATAGAGCTATGCGCGCCAAGAATCGATAAGGCCATGGCACCGTCCCGCGATCACCCAAGCTCGGCGTCCCTTGTCTCGAGAAATTTCACTTGTGACAGTTTGTTCATCACGGTGCACATCGGAAACTGAAAAGCACGACACTGGGGAATTTCTAGAGCGCAGCTATCACGCAACAGGCCATATGCGAAATGCACAGCGCCGTCTCACCAGTGGGCTTCGGCACTGGCAAAGTTCTCTGCGCGAAAACGTTGTTCTGAAGAATCCTTCACTCGCACAAGCACTCGCGCAGAGAAAGCGCTTTCGAAAACCAGGCGCCCGCAACCGTCCCTTTACCGCGGCACTCAAAGCCAAATTTCGAGCTGAAGTGTATACGTCCACCTTGTTGGTTGCGGCGAGAAACCCGCGACCGGCGGGGCGACGACCACGTATACACGCGCAAGAAGAGCGTAAAACAGTACTGACCCGTAGCTCGCAGGTGTGGCCGAGGATCGATGACGGTGAGCGGTAGGCATCGATTTATATTGACAACGCTACGAAATTGACAAACAGCAGAGGGAATCTTCACGCAACAGAAGATGGCAGCGTACAGAGTGTTGCCAGACATTCAAACAATTTCGCGTATTGTCTATTGCTCGCTAGAGAACCAAGAGTCGTAGCGCGCCGACCCAAGCACATGAACTTGGGAGAACCGGAAATATAACTCTGCCGTTGTCATAGCTGCCGGAAGTAACGCAAACACCCTGTTCACACCTTCCCTGTTCTTATCACTCAGACGAAAAATGCCGAGTCACCGGGCTGTGGTTGCATGCGCGGCGTGAATATTCTCCACAAGATAGCTACTTTGCATGCACAGTAGAAAATGTTTGCGGCAGGCGCAGAAGTCGATTATTATAATGGTCTATTGCTGAGAAAGATTCAGAGAGGACTTTACCGTCAGTAATTCTGGCAGAGCCATAGTCTATCACGTGTGCCTTGATGCCCCACGTGTTTATGACGACACTACGACCGCCGATGCAGAATTGGCTAGTCTCTTCGTCCGTCTTTTTGACCAGGATGTTCTGCGTGTGGAGGTTCCGGTGCTCGAACTCAAGTGCGTCTTCGGCAACCGCCACGCTGAGAGTGACTTGCTGAAGAATGCTCCAGAGCTGAAGAACTCCATCCAGCTGGAATGCGGCCAAGCAAAGTGCACGTTAGAAATGAATGATCAGTTGAGCAAACAATTGAGTTTCTTATTAGGCTTATGTCATAATAGACCTTTCGTTGCCATTCGCATTTTTTCTAAATATTTTGTTTATTCGTTATCCACTTGTGAGGACGTTCTATGATATTCATGTCACTGAGCGCGAATGAAGAGGAACAGCATAAAGAATGGTGCGAAGCAGCTCTAAAGACAGAGACCTTTCTCCTTTCTCGAGTGTTTTCACTGTTTCTTTTTTACTTTCGTTACCAATCAGTAACTGCTTACTCTAGAAACATACTCACTTAATTTTTTTTAGTCATACTTGTTTGAGCAGTTTTTCTAAAATCTACAAACCAAGATTCTCAGTCAACGAGAGTGCATACTTAGCACTAACGCACGAGTGGGAAAAGCTGATGTGAGGAGACGTTAGAGTGGTCTTATAACACGCTGCTGCAATGCTTCACGAGGAAACTTATTTACCAACTATTCGTGATGCACAACAATTCTCATAATTTCTAAGACAACGAGTGAGAGAGTAGTTACCTTCACGTTATCCAGAGGAACTCCGGCGTAGGACATGTGCCATACCAAGTAAGGTTCTTTACTCTTCGAATCGTCTAGTGTCAAGATAAAAAGAGGTTATAATCTTAGTGTAACGCAACGTTGGTATTGTCACTGTGTAATATGTCAGAACATTTCCTACAAGTACCTTTTTTAGTGTGACCAAGGTCCTTGTCATCATCTTTAAAATCCTCGCAAGCCTTCAGGAGTTCCACGGGGTAAATATCGCAAACACATGTCACACTGTAACGAATAGGTGTCCATATGCGCGGCTACTGTAGTTGTCGTTGTCACAATATTCTCTGGTAATAACGAACACAAATTCATTTTCATCGTTTAGCTTCTTGCCACTCAATTCAGAGATTTCGTTGCATTTTGTTTCAGAATAACTAAAGCATTGGAAAGACTAAAAAAACCTCTGTAGCTACTATGACTTAAAGTTTCTTATTTACTATGACGTAACGTTTCTTATTTTGAGCGAAGAGATAACGAATATACAAAAAGAACAACCTAACGGTTAAAATAGCAAAGGATAATGTATTTATTTTTAAATATCAATAAAAGGCGCTACAAAATCGCTCCAATTATACACCAGCGGAATTTGCCATAAAAACTGCTGGTGAGTAGAAAACAAGTACAAAGTCCTGGTAAACCTGCCATTTATTGGCGGTAAGCCCATAAGAAATGTTAACTTTTCGCTTCAGTATTTAAAAAAAAATCATATTTCTTTATGTTTACCCTTTGCTTGGATACATTAAAGTTCGAAAACCTAAAATTCATTTGAGAGACTGCTTTTTAAAACAAACATGGCAACTATTTAAAAATCAGCCGCAATAATTATCATAGCAATGTTTTTCTTTCTGATTTTCTCACATAAAACAGAGCGAATCCTGGTGCATAAATGTATGGCTTCGGCGCAAGATGACTTAGTTTGCTCCTATAATCTGAGCGCTAAGTAGGGCTTATCGTTTTTGGCATCAATCTGCTTCCAAATACTCCAATGATAATCCTCAAATCATTTGAATGCGCCAGCGAGGTTTAGCGTACAGAAGTTTTATGAAATTACGCGCCTCCTAAGTTCCAAGAATCCGGTCGTGTAGTATTCCAATTTCTTTCTCAGGTCTGAAAGCTTCCTGCAATAAAAAAAAACACAAACAAATAAGAATAAGCATAATTAACTATCTAACTCAAACAAAATGTATAATTATGAACATATCGGACTTCGTTTTTTCATAAAAGATTTCGCAGAGCATAGCTTCATGTAAGCGACCCTTATTCAGACCCACCACAATCACAAGTAATTCGTATTAGGGAACGTTAAACCCAACTGTTAAGGCCGGAATTCGGCTTCCTTACAAGGTATAAAATGTTTTCTCACAGCTGCAAAACTTGTGATTTTAATGCGCACTTATTGGACCCACATACTTCGGTGAGTTTCTTGACAAACCGTGATGTAAAGGCCGAAAATTATTTTAACGATGCTCGCACGTCTTAAGATATCGAAACATGATTAGTTGTCTAATCTATAATAAAATATTATACCATGTACAGTTGAGATTTCGGTTTACCCGATTCCCTCTTGAAGCCAGTAAGCAAACTTTCGTGTGATTTTTGTGATTAGATCTACAGTGTGGACCGGAAGGCGTGTTAGCCCCTCGACAGAACCCCATAAATTGGTTTCTTAACGTATTATGCTACAATTTACTACCGTACGCAAGTGCCCGTATGCGGTGAAGCTGTTATTTGAGAGTATGAAACTACGAAGGTAAGGTAGGCGAAGAGGGGGAAAGAAAGGACTTTTTTTTGTTTATGGGCAAGCGTCCAGCAAAGACATTTTTTTTCTTGCGGAATCATCAAAAAGTGCTTTGGATCACACTAACACGTTAATAACCATTGACCGTATCACAACTCACAGGGCAATGAGGATTTCCGAGAAAAGCCTGTCCCAGGACTTGAGAACGTATCCGAGCTTGACGACCTTGAAGACACTGTCACCTCTGTAGCTGTACACCCTGAAGACGTCCGAGTGTGCGCCTTCCGCGATCTTGGTAAAGTAGTCCGCCTCTCTGCGCACACCAACGGGTAATTGGCCTCAGTCACACTGCTCATATACTTCATCCAAAAGGGTCACGGAGTTCTCTGCAGGCATGATGACAGATATTATCCGCGGAGATCTCATCAAGCATGTTCCAAGCATATTTACTTCACACATGCTTCGAACGTGTCTGCAGACTATATTTGTACGACCAATGTTACAGGAACACCATAAAAACACACACACATGCACAAGACAGGGTCTGCACACTGCCTCTTTTATGATGTAATACAAGTGTAACTGAGGCTTAACAAGTAGGTATACTACATTAATACATCAAACCTAGTACAAAGTACTGGTACAGGCTTGTCTAATTCGGTACGTCATTAAACTGTTTCGGAACAAAAAAAAAGGAAAGGAAATGTGATCAAATTTGTGATATTTATAGGAAGATAAACCCCACTACTGAATTTCTGGCAGAAGACCTTAAAAAAAATGCGGTGGCTTAGCTCGGCTATGCCAGGATATACGTAGCGTGAGCTTATGCGCACAAAATGAGAGTCGCAATCAAGCGGCTCCGGTGCAGCGTCATACTTGGCTACTGCGCAACGGAGGCGCACAGCTGGGCACGCGGCGGCACCGGTGCGTCTGCCGCGACTTTGATGTCACTCCTCTGGAATGCGCAGACCGGCGAGGCGTTCGCGGCGGCGGCGCAGCGCGCGGCGGCGGCTTCTCGCGGCGCTCATAATGAGCCGTGCTCATTATGCGAGCCGGTGTCATTATGTAAAGCGCGCGGCGGCGGCAGGGGAGCCACGGCCGCCACGCGTGGCTCGCGCGTGGCGCGTGGCCGCGCGTGGCGCGTGGATTTCATAATGCGCACGGCTCATTATGAGAGCCACGCGAAACTGCTCAGCCTCGGCCAGTGTAGCTAACGCTACATAACCAATCTCAAGAGCCGCCAGCTCAGCCAATTGGTTCTGGCGTCCGACGTAACTCGTTCTACGTATTTTTGGTTACTTATTCTTTCCGCTATCAACTTGCCCGAGAAGGTCTGTTTTTCTATTTTCGATTCAGTGTAATTTATATTGTACAGAAGAGAAAAGCAAACCAAAACAAGACAAAACAAAACTAGGAAACTTAATTTTTTTCCCCAATGATGTGTATTTTGGTTTATATTTCAGACTTCGCGTAGCGACTCTTAACTTGTATTAATAAAGGTATTTGGGTTATTAAATGACTGTGAGTGTATATACCAACTACTATATCGAATACATGGAAGTTTAGAAGTCGCTTATCTTTCCTGCACATGATTTGATTTTTTTCCAGCTTGTTTCCACTTGACTAAAAAGGCAGCAACCATGTTTTTTGTAGAAAAAAACACAGTTTACATTGTCGAACGTTTGTTTGCCGACAGAAAGTCGCGCACTTTCTAAAATATAATACCTGAGCTTTGTTTACAAACAGAACCTGGTGTTTTTGTGATGGTTCAGATTATAACCAGGCTGACGCTCATTCAAAGGCTCGACGTTGTTAGCTAGCATGTATTCACGTGTTATTTTTTCTCTTAATCCCGCACGCAATTAAAAAAAAAACGAAAAAAAAAATTCGACACGCGAAGGCTAGTTTTGTGGAAACGACGTGATGGGTTGTTTCTCACGACAATAGTGGCGACGTGAGCGATCGAAAGCGTCGCTGTGGTTGGCCTGCCACGATTGGCCGAACGGTGGCTATGACGTCAGCAAAGGATTTCTCGTCGACGGAAATAATAGGAACGTAAAAACTTCAATTGTGACGGTGTTGGCAGTGTTGCTTTCAGAGCGCAATGATTACAAGCTTCCACTATGCTAATTACAAACACCATAGAGTAATATAGTAAAACGTAAAGAGTGGCCACTCCCATAGACCCCAGCGGCCCACTCGACTACCAGCGCTCCTAGCGGCCGCCGTGAATTTTTCTCGACTTCCTGTTTGGATGCTTTCGGTTTCGTTTTTCAACATGGATAGAGTCACAGAATACTAGTAGTCAAATGAATGGATAACTAATATTAGTGCTTCCAACTGTATTGTGCGGTAGCTTGCGCCACCTAGGCTGTCGTGACTAACTACAATTTGAAAGGACAGAACGAGCGGGATTTGGTAAGAGATAATTAAACTTGAGGAAGAAAACGAGAAGGACGGACACCTCACAAACTTCCAACTATGGTTGTCCGTCGTTCTCGTTTTCTTCCTCAAGATTAATTACAATTTTAAATTTGGTTAGGGTTGCTAATTTAGAATTTACTTGAGCGTTTGAGCTGTGTATTCAACAACTCAAAAGCACGCTTATATTCATTTACAATTTCAGGACAGACAGGTAACGAGGTAACCATGTACAATCCCAATATGAAATATAAAACTATGTCACGGAACAGGAAAAAAAGGACAACCAACAGAAGGCAGCAATTAACAAATATTAAAATTTTTATTTTGGCCACGAAGATAACCATAAAAAATCGTTACTTTACATAAAAACAGAAACAAAAGACCGTGAAAATTATTTTTGCACTTAATTGTTTCAGGACGTGTTACAAAGGATATTTTTCAGAAAAACCTCATCAGCCTTTTTGTACAGGTTTGAGGGAGGAAACATCTAAAAGTTCACAACTGACACCAAAGCCGGGTGACCCAATACGAAGATCCATACCAATAAAGAAACATTCAACACGAACACACTAGAAAAAAAAACACATCAAGTGGTTCTGTAGTCGCTAGTAAAGACTGGTCGACTGCTGGCCTGCAACCTGGTCATTACAAATTATACCTGGAAATGCTCGGCGTGCAGTGTGCACCGTCCTGTTAAGTACCGCATTTTCCGGACTATAGTCTACACACAGGGTAGTGGTATAGTCTTCAAAGTCCACACAAATTTGTTTGTGTGCCCACACAAACAAATTCTCCTAAGTAGCTCGCCGTGTAAAATGCCTGCCTTGTTAGCGCACAAAAACTTCTAGTATCAATTATTAAGGCACAAAAGACTCTTAGCATAACAAATCATTATTTAACAATCTGTTATCCACAAATTCCGTCGCATCTATCATAAGGAACAATCTTGCAAAAACAAATTCTTGTATATTCCAGACCTGCAGATTGTCCCCACAACATAAAATTGCAATTCAAAACATGACTAGCCCGCGGCTCTTGTCCAAACAATATGACTCTTCTTGCCTATGTACAAGCTGCACATCAAACTAAAGCAGCAATCGTGAACAAGACCAGGAAAGGCCCAATGACACCCAAGTTGCGTGACCAATAGACAGGACTATGCTACTTTGTTCCCGGTTTCTTGCACGTTCTTGCGTTGTTACCGCACCACGCTACGCAGCAGTAGCTACCGTAGCTGGGCATTTCGACGGCGTGCGCTGCAGAAGAAAATTTACAGAATTGGCGCCGTGAGATTCCGATATGCCTGCGAAAAGGGAGCTGGTCATGACACAATAAACTGTACTAATATACAGAACACAAGGTCAGGTTCGTACTGTATAAATCACGAGGTAACCACTGGTGCACGAACAGCGCCCTTAAATAAAAATATGAATTACATGTCAGTATACACCAACTCGAACGACGTGAAACCAATGCTTCGGCGCCTCATGATACTATGGTTCACTATGGTACTCCAGCATACTCCAGCGCGCAGGGCGCACCGAATTACGCAGATGATCGGATGCCTTGCTCACCTGTGATTTAATTTCTCTGAGCTGGCTGTTCTCGACCAGATCAAAAGCACGGTGCTGCGGCATGTACTTTGAACATTAATAAGGACAAAACCTCACGCAAATAACGAAAAACCCGTGCGAGTAGGATGAAACCACACCACATTGAGCGAAGCGTCTCAGGACCTCTCCTTGGCGTCACCGACTCTCGGCCCCGCAGAAACTGTGTGCACAGCTCCATTTCACCGTAAGTGCCAGGAAAGAAACGACTACGAGAGAGAACTCGACACTTTAAATGAGCATGTAATGCACGCGCGTTTGAGAAGTGAAGGCTGGAATCAGCGTCGCTGAAGACAACGCGCACGTGTTTGCAGCGTCAGACGCTTCTGCCCTGCTGCATTTCACGCTATGAAACCTGATGAAACAGAGAAAAGCGGCGAACCCGAAAGACGCTGACGCCCAACAGATCCGTGAAACACTCCTCATGTGGTTGCGTAATAGTGTTTTGAAATGGCTCACCTTTTCCACGAAGTGAACACCGAGAAATCCACGTCGTCCACGTGACGACAGGAACAGCAGGCAGACCGCCCGAGCCGCCGAGCCCAACACCCAGGCTGCTGTTATGGCGGCGTTTTGCCCAAGCGGAAGTCGCAATCATTGGAATATTTTTCTCTAACCTTCGAAGCTACTAATAATTTTAAAAGCTTCTAAATTAAGATAGAACAATTTATGAACGGTGCAAATACAACAAATGTATGAATAATTAGGCACCATGGCGCCAGCTGGCGGCTGCCGTGAAACCTACTTCCTGGGCCGCGATAGGGTCCGAGTGGCCACTCTTTACGTTCTACTAAATTACTCTATGCAAACACCACCAAACTTGTTGTTCGCAGAATAATGACGTCACTAGAAGGCAACACAGGAGGGCGCCACTAAAACATCTCGCCGCAAATAGACCTTTTCATAAAAGGGCTCCTTGGCCGGTTCCATTTTCAGTGTTCGTGCGTATGGCGCGTGATTTGCTCGCTTTGCGAAGCGACGAACATGCGCGCGCTGGGCTGAGGACTTCTAAATATTGTAATAGACCCTTTTCATGGCAAACTCCACCAGGAGGTGTTCTGGTCTTTGACGTCCCAGAGAACTTCCGGTTCATAAAAAAGTATGAACAAAGTTCACCCTAACACCGCTGTTTGAAATGTCGATGAAACGTTTAACCACAAATTCTCCAGGTGAACGCCAAAAGAACGAAGAAGCCCGAGATATGTTAACTATTTTCGAGTACTCTTGTAAACCAGCTTGCCTCCTCCAAGACGTTAAATTGACCAGCCGAGGGCTTTCGTTAAATCTCCAACTTTGATTTGCGTTTTAGCGCTATGCTTTCTAGCACTGGCGACATAGGCAAGCTCGACAAACTTGCAAAGACGGAGCGACCGGAAGTTCATTGGGACGCAGGAGGCAGTTCATGTTTGTAAACAGCAAAAGGGTCTATTGTGTCTATAGCCTGTTGCGACATAAGACTGACACTAGGTGATCTTCCTCCAGCGCGAGCTTTCTACCCATGACACTTGGGCACACCCAAGCCGAACACACCCCGGAAGCCTCAACGAGTGCGTTATGGAGGTGGACAACCTACTGCCGCTTGTAGGTTGCAATAGACGAGCCACTTATCTAGCCATTTCTGTGCATGGTTTGCACAGAAATTGCGTAAAAGTTAGATAATTAATGTTAATATTGCGTTAAACCAGTTTAATACATCGCAACAAAAAAAATCGTGACCTGCTAAAGAGGAACGGGAAAATACTGTATTGTTTTGGCACGCTTGGCGTGCACCAGCTCTCTTTTTTAACTCTTAGCACATGTTAACTAAAACACCCTGTATAGTTTGAAATTGTTTTTAAAGCAAATTTACGCGACTCTAACTGCTCAATCGGTGCATTAATAGACCTATTGCTAAATTACCCAAGCATCAAGGAGAATGATGGGAATGTATGGACACGCGCCACACGCGCTCGCCTTCCCCGTATAAAAGATTCGAAGTAAAACACCAAAATAAAGCGTTGACAAGCGCGCGTGCAAATGCCATTTGTTATTAGACGTTTGCTTTAGAAAAGCTACTACTGCTGACGCCAGCACGTGCAGCGCGTGTAACTACACTCGGAGCATGCTCCCAGGCGCTTGGGAATTTAGCAAAAGGTCTATTAAAATCAACCCTGCATTTCTGTCGTTTGATAAGACGACAATGTTTCGCGATAATAATTTTGCGTTCTGAATCTCTCAAAATAAAATAAACAAATCCCAAGTTGCCCAAATAAAAGAAAAATATTTCGTCTATATATGTATATATATATTTTTTTGTACAATGTTTCGAAGGGCGCGCATTTAACGCGGCGTTACTAGACAACTTTACAGACCTTCAAATTACTACAGGTGTTTCTGAATTAAGACCATCGACATAACGTACGCTCATATCGCAGAACTATTAATAAAACAAAATTTCGTTCCCTTACATTTGATCGAATAATTCGGAGAAGGTAATGGGCTCAGTCTGATGGCAAGCCGAAAGGAGGTCGCCAAATTTAGTGTCCTTATGGGTGCTGTCGACGGATCTGGTTGGGGAAAATAGTCCACCTTCCCTTTGACCTGAACCTTGCGAATCTTTCCGGGTAATGCTGATGCAGCTCTGAAAAATAAAAATAAGAAGTATCGTCTGAATAACTCTCTTGGAACTTATAAAACACGACGTATACGAGTTTGTACCATCGTGCAAGATCATTTGTCATATTTAATTTATTTAGATACGATGCCTGTTATAAGAGAGATTCAGGAACATATTACGCTAGACCTGGTGTTTCAACGAATATGTTATATAATCCTTAGAAATAGGGTGACTGAGAAAAAAAAAAAACGAAAGAATCTAAGGGAACAAATTGACAGCCATGGCGGATGTCAGATATTGCAAAACAACATATCAATTTGGTAAACAATTTTCTAAAAGTTTCAAATCAACTCTTTATTTAGTGAAGATATATATGGTTCTAATTAGAACCACGCTGAGCATCATTGAAAACCACGAAATCAACTTATTTTATAAATAGATAGATTCGTTTCGATAGAAAACCGAAATCTTGAAATGCGTCTAAAATGCGCGTTTCTTTTTTTTTTGTTAGGAATGTCGTAAAATGCTGCACCCGCCATCTAGTTTTCTGAAATGAGTTGATTTGGTGGTATTTGATGATGCGTAGAATGTTGTGATTCGAAAGCATATGGTTATATTCACTAATTAACATGTTAGTTAGAAGTATTAGTTAATTATTTGTCTGATTAGTATGGTTTAGCAATTCCTGCTGTCAGCATGACTGGCAGTTTGTTCCTGGAAAGAGTTGATTTTTCTCTTAACCACACTATTTTTTTGTCAATTTTTAAAAGTGTTTTTGAAACTAGATATACAATAAAGATTTGGATGGTATATGAGGAAAAGTTAAATATATCCTTGTAATATTCCCGAAAGAACAATTTGAGAAGAGTGTGCTTGATAACGTGGTTTGTAAAATAATTCAAATTTGTTTTCGCTAGCTTGAATATTTACTTTTTATCGCTCGTTCAGTACATTATAATTGATTTTATTGCAATATTAGTTCTCTATCTTTTTTATAAGTGATATTCTTCTGTAAAAATGTTATCCTTCCGGATTGTTTTTAATGCTTCGTTAAGGAGAAAAAAGACGCTGAACGTTTCCAGTCGTTATTTTTACCTTTAGGACGAGCCCCTATAACGTTATTCTTGTAGGTGTTTGATAGTGTATAATATACTACTAAGATGGTTGTATCGTATCGAAATACTGTCAGACATATGTGACAAAAAGTTTGGAATGAACAATTTTGAGGTTTTATATAAAATAACTGGTATATAATTTCAATACTAAACACTTCAAACAGTAAACTGAGTGGTAAAGCGTCGGTATAGTAGCACTTTAGCTGAGCGCCCGGAAGAAAAAAATATGTTTGAACACTTCGTATGTTTCCGAGTTTTTAATAAGTTTATTTTAAATTTGATCAGTTTTTTTATAAAAATAAAATTTACAAAACGTTTCTTACAATAAACAGCAACAACAATATAGATAAGCAAACCGTCAAATTGATCAACATTTGGACTCACGCAACGTTTCCTCAGTTCACAGCAGACATTGTCAAGTGTCCAACGCATATTACTTCTTTCACACATGCTGACAACACAATATAATTGTTCGCTAACAAAAAAAACTTTTCGAATCTTTAAAACTATTATTGCTCCACACGTGGAAACGCTTTGACTTTTTAAGATAAAATATGATAAAAATACTTAAAAATGGCGATATGTCAAAATTGACGCGAGGTTAAAATTTTACCTGACTCGCACGACTTGTACCACTGCTCGCAGTCAGGGTACTGCTTTTTCGACTTGGAACACGCTTGAGTTCAACAATAGACATATCTGAAATAAGAAGAAGGAGATGCTCAGTTTGTAGTGCTGTGTTACTTGTTCATTTGTTCTTTCTGGTTTTACCCTTTACGATCCATTTATAATTATTTCTGAGAATGGTTTGTAAGTTTCCAGTGTCCTATGCCTTGTTCCATCAGCCCTTTTGGTATGAGTGTGATGCGAATTATTCCTTATTACTACTTGCTCGAGCAATGCACAAAGGTAGCATGGTGAGGTGGAAGACACTCTAAAGCCGAGGTCACATTGCGTATACATCATGTTATGTTGCTAGTTAAGCTCAGGAGGATGGTTTAAGCAAACTGTTTAATAAGTGACATACGGGATCAAAGCAGCAGCTATGGCGATTGCTCGTCAGTTCCAAACGCAACAGCGCGTGCCACGTCCTGCGAGCGTGCTCACTGGATGTCCTCTTTGTTATGATGTCATGAGGCTCTCTGATCTTAGAAGAAGAGGACATCCAGTGAGCACGCTCGCAGGACGTGGCACGCGCTGTTGCGTTTGGAACTGACGAGCAATCGCCATAGCTGCTGCTTTGATCCCGTATGTCACTTATTAAACAGTTTGCTTAAACCATCCTCCTGAGCTTAACTAGCAACATAACACATCATACAAAAGATAGAAAAGATGCCGCGTGGTAATGCGTTCAAGGAGAAAGATTGGCACGCGGCATTCTAACCGGGAATATCACGGTGACTTGTGTTTAAAGACTTTGGTTTCTATAATATATGAGCAGCCTGACACCGGCTTTAAAAAAAACCTCATTGGAAACTTCAAAATGGCAGCCGTCGCGTAGCTAAAAGACGGTTCTGACATTGTCAAAGCCATCTCAAAGTGTTGAGATCCTCTTTCCGAAAACGTTAAGGCCCCTTAAGCCGTTAGCAAAGTATAGGCTGGAAAGATAAAGCTCCCAAAGGTGTTAAATTCTCATTAGGATTTGTTAATAGAGTAGTTTTTTTTTTTTGTGTAACCAAGACCGACGTAAATCCCCTAACTTGACAGCAATCGTTTCAGGTGGGCCTCGCTATTTTCGCGAAAGCGAAGTACTGCAACTGTTATTGATATACGAACCCAACAAAGATATAAGCGGAGTAAGAAGTAAAAGTAGTTCGTGGAGCTTTACACACTGCGATGCGGAGAGCCCCTGCGACTTTACAGATTTACCCAATAATATGAACACACATATTGTATTAATTTGCTTTCGTTGTTTCGAAGTTTGTTGAACCTGGTAGAAAAAAAAAGAATCAATTTAGAAGCACAAGGGTTTCCAGAGCGTTACTTCAGCTTAAGTTCTTCAGGAGCATAATATAAGTTGTTTATTACAGTTAAAACTGAGAACGTTAAAAATAAATACGAAACCGGATTACGTTTTCTATATGATGTCTCTACATGTAGACGAAAGTCGCGCAAGTTTGTTGGTCTGCCAATGTACCAAGCTCACGTTACCAATTCGTGTTGTTTTAGGATTACATGATTACCATTGGAAAACGGGAAATCGATAAGAGATGTAATTACGACGCAGACAGTATACCTTGAAATGGAGTCGCCTCTTCACCAGAAGCCGACTCCTCAAAGGACGAACTTGAAGAGGTAAGAGAAGCCCAATCTTGAAACCCGCGGTCATCAGTACATTTGTAATCTCCGTCCACCTTGAGATCATCGAGACGGCTACGCCTTGAGCCGCCGTCTAGCATGAACGGCGTACACGAATCCACAGAACGCCGTGAACACCGAGAGCATGGCCAGGAGCGGCCGGTTCACGCGCACGTCTTGACTGGTGACTGTCGAAAGCCAGGTCGGACTGGCGACAGCAAGACCCCATTCGTCGTCTTCGGTCCCTCCCTGCAAAAGGCCCGAAGTGGTCTTTCTGAGGATGAACACGGTGCACAAGCCCAGGATGTAAATTGCGAAGACGGTTAGCAGGGCTTCCAGCATGGCGGCGGACGATGCGTTCTCCTTGACTTCTTCTTTATGGGATGCGGAGCATGTGCGCGAGGAACCAACCGAAAATCAAACGAAATTTAAAGCCAGCGATTAAGGGTGGCAATTTAAACTGCAACTCTCATTCACACAAGGGTGGGCAATTTTTGTGCATAAATTTAAGACATGCTTTTAGCAAAACTATAATTTCAGACGGCAAGTTAGGCTAGTTGGTTGAACATTCTTCAAGTACAGAACGCCGTGTCTTGTTAGCATCTATTTTCTTCTGTACCTGCCTTTAGCCGTTTTACTTCAAGACTATAATTTCAATTGATGCGCATAATTATTTCGGTTTGATGTGATGTGATGGGTGTTCCCTCGAATTCAGCTCATAATAAAGCATAGGCAATCAAGCATAGATACATATTCAGCTCATAATCAAGCTTGGGTGATTTGCACGCGTCTCGTCGTTGTCGTCATATGACACGAAGTCACATCTTGTAGGCGCATCCCTAGCAATTGATGTAAGCTCAAAAATGCATTACATTGATACATCGAAAAAATACGTTGTTCGGGTCTCCCAGTCTCAAGACACAATATTCACCACATGCAGTGTTGGGTAAAGTACATCTAAAAAGTACTTGAAGTAAAGTACGTATTGTAAATGAGAGGTTATGTACTTTAGGGAAAGTAGTAAGTACACCGGGCGCAATGCACTAGAAGCAAAGTACTATAAATACAAAGTACTTTTTAAAGCAATGAACGAGTACTTTTTAACACAATCTTTCCTGATGTTCTCTCATTTACCTATACAGTGCCTTTTTACGACTAGTATGCTTTGCCTCAAGGAAAATGGAGGGTGCATCAGTCATTTTCGGAAATGGCGGTAAATATGGGATAAAGTTAGAAGACACAGACTAGTTACTTTTCAAAATGGCGCCAAATTCACAAGTCTCTCCGATTCCCGAATTCGGCGCCACTTGCATTGCCTTTCGCCCAAGGGTGTTTAACGCACTAGGATAGAGCATGACGTCAGCCACATCGCTTCCGCAAGCAATTCTTTCGTGAAGGAGTATCATCTTCTAATACTTTTAGCCTCCTCTCTTGCGCTGACAGAGCGAAGTAGTATGAGCTTATAATGCTGTGGGAAAGCCGCCCCAAGTACAAACGGAGCGACGCATCTTCTGCCTCGGTTTCTGGTAAGACTACAAAATCCCTTCTCAGTATATTTTTTTAGGGTTGACAAAGCATCATTTTGTGATACAAATTTAACAAGGCCAAAATTTGGGAATGTGCTTTGAAGTCGATAGTTGTAGTTTTACTCGGCAAGGACCGAAAAACATATATTGAGTAAAGAACAAGTACGTACTCAGAAATCGTACTTCAAGCAAAGTACAAATTTTCTTAACAAACTTAATAATGATAATAATAATAATAATTTGTTTATTTAATGTGCCCAAAACAACCACGCGGGTCTTCACATTGGCGCACACAAGACAAAAAGAAGAAACACAGCACACGCACAGCTTCAATGTAGCAAATTAGCATAACTACAAATAGGTCGCACACTCTACACAAAATGTAATAGAGCTTCAACTTTCAACTAGACTTGCCAAGTTCCGGCGGGAAAGTACTTAAAGAAGTACTTTCATTACGTGCTTTTAGACCACTTCCCAAATTTGACCTAAATGTTTTCTGCTAATCCAGGAAAGCAACTACAACAGCATTATGAGGCAGTTTTAAATCAACTGTGTGTTTTGACTCTAAAGCTTGCCCTTTATGCAGAAAGGAGAAAAATGAGTCGTTCGTCTATCAGTGAGCAGAAGTTTAGTCTACGCGTGTATGACGACATTGTTACCCACCGTAGATGAAAAATTTAGCCAGCGCAGTACGACTGCTAGTCTGGGGTTTTAACGTAGTACATTACGCAGTAGGGATTCACGACCGCACGCGATATGGGCAGGGGGAAGGGGGGGGGGTTTGAATTCAGGATTTCTTGGTTCTGTGGCGCAGAGCACGCCAAACGGAACTTTTGTGATGAAGTGTGTGATGAATCAGAACGCGTGATAAAAGAAGAAGCAACGACCAGAAGAAAAGGTTTGCCCGCAGTTCTTACGATGTTGGTTCTTCAACTCGGGTGGTTCGTCAATTACGTTCTGTCGCTGGCCTCCTTTTTCCTGGGGTTGCAGTTTTCCCCTTACGACATTCCTGTCGACTTCCAGCTTCAGTACATTCCATCGAGCACCCAGGTTTTCAACATTACCAACGGTACGAGAGGCCGTCCTTATTACCCGCCTCCAGCCCGGCCTTCGCAACCCGTGGTCGCCTACGTGACCCCAAAACTGCGTCTTACTCCAGGGATCGTGACTCGGATGGCAGAAAAGATGAGCCCGTAAGTAGGCACGTTCCACGAGACATCCTAATATATAGTCTGTCGCAACATAACATCTGTGGGAAATGCTCTGCCTTCCAATTCCAGGAGAAAAAGCGTTATATTAGGGTGCCTCAATGTCCTTCTGTTTAGGGTGATGCCACCCTTTGTAGTACCCGATGCCGACAGCACGCGCTCACGGGGAAAATACAAAGAAATCGACGAAAACAAAATGTCGCCATAGCACATGTCAGCGCCGCAGACGCGTGCAGGGACACGCTCTTTCACGCGCTTGTGAACAAAAAAGGAAAATAAAAGTGTGGGACAAAATGGCCGGATGACTCCACCCTAAGCAAAGCGCACATGAAGGCACCCTAGGTTATATTAAATGACAACGCGCCGTTCTTTATGCACGTCACGGAATGGGCACCGCGAAACATGCGCTTCTATAAACCATTCCAATAACCACTTTCAGAGCGGTGCCATCTTTGTCTACGGGGCCGTGGAACACACGTTCTGGGCCTGCGCAGTAACCGTTTTTTTAAAGAATATCTGAGGCCGCGCATGAGTTCAGAGCCCAGTGACTCTGCATTTTTTGACTGGGTGACACGCATTGAGAAGGTGTATTGGCGACGTGCACTGCACGACCAAAAGTATCGCTGCGATCGGCGTTCCACGATTGACCAAATGATTGCTACGACGCTTTAAGTAGGGCTACTTATGAGTGAGCGAGCAACGAGTGAGTGAGATAATGTTATATGTATCAAAAGATAAAAAGAGTGCGGTGGGGGTGTTCTTATCGTCGGAAATAAGAGCAAAGTCAGACTCTCAACTCTGATGGTGTTAATTTAGAAACGCTATGACTAGGCTCCCACCGCGCTCTTTACGCATCATCGAACTTGTCGCTCGCTAATTATTATCTTGGTTCTGACGTCAGGGATAAAAACCATACGAGTGTGCCACCGAAACATCTCGTCGTGTATGTCGGATGCATTCACTGGTTGCCATAAAGGTGTCCGTGGCTGCTGAGTCAACGCTGAGCGCGATATGACGGCATTCTTCAAGAGTGCTTTTGCAACTTGCAATCTACACCATTAAAATTGCCTGTCTTGACAGCCTATAAGAGTGAATATGCGCAGTGATAAGCGCACTCAAACGTGGCGTCCCGTGACATAGCCACATGCACTTTCTTAAAATGGACATTAGAAAATATGTGGAAGAGTCAGCTCAAAATTTTTTAGCTCCCACCATTAAAAAGAGCGGCCACTGACGCAGCAACGTTTTTGAGTGTCGGCAGAGCTTTGCTCTTTGTGGACGGACCCTCTCCTGAAGCTTTTCAACTGACAATTTCTGGTACTCACTGACGGTTTTAGTTAAATCCGGTGCTGCATAGGACACGCTGACTATACTCTGTTAACTCTTAAGCTGAGACTGCAGCCAAAGCTACAAGCGCGAGCTAGCCAGCGCTCCTGGCTTTGAGACGTGCAATTCTAACGCGAGTGCTCGTTCTGCGGAAGAACGCTTCAAAGCAGCGACCTTGAGCTCTCGTGCTTGTGACAATGGCTGCAGCCTCAACTTAAAAGGACCATAAAATGATTTTCCAGCTTTTTGCAAATGAAGACGCCAATTAATCTTCAATGTATCATAGAACCCGGAGCAGGAATTCGTTTTCGTTTTATTGCCTCCAGTTTTGCACACACATAAAAAAAAGATGAAAACTAACGTCTGCTTTCCTCCTCGACTCGACTTGACTCGGCCACCAACACGTGAAATCACGTGGCCGTGACGAAAAGTGTGCCTTTCTACCAGAGACTGAAGTTCTCCCAGCCGAGCGAGGGAGCCGCGTTGGGCACCAGCACTGCGTCACACGGACGTATGCGCTTGTCGACAAACAATCCGTCGACGAATATTTGAAATCGCGTTCTTGGACAATGAGTGCCGTGACTGCACTTATCATCGCTTGCGAATGACAAGTTCCATGGTGTGCCTAAGAAGGACGGTGGAAGCTTCGAGTCATCGTACCGGTGCCCAAGCACTTCACGACCGCGTGATTTCTCATTTCGCTTTTGAGTTGAGGAGGAAAGCTAAGAAGGAAGATCATTTCATGGTCTCTTTAAAGTCCTGTTCACACATGCAGCGGAGCGCTACAAGCATATCGCTGACCTCGCGCTAAGCGCGTGCTGACGGGAGCGTTCAACAGCTTTGTATCGCACCTTCAAAACTGTTGCTCGTGGCAGACGATAAGTAGCTGACGACACGTGAGCAGCGCTACATCAGCGCTTCGCTGCATGTGAGAACTGACTTTAAAGGGATTGTCCAGTCAAATTTTGTATACGAGAAAACAATTGAATATCATTGTTATTGCCTCGAGACGGATCGTACGCGCAATATCTGAATTTTATATGCCCCTCAGCGTGAGTAATTGAATTTATGCTGCTCCAACAGCATTCTAGCGTAAACGCTGCTTTCTTTGGCAACATTGAAGCTCTGACGTCACAAAACACAAAGCGAGCATTTTTGTCTGCCTCAGCGTGCTTCGTTTTTGTAGTTGTGCTCGACTTATTTCGTAGTTAAGTGAGATTTTTGTTGCGCGGTTGGGTGCCGCAACCACCGGGCAGCACATGCGAGCCAAGAGATGACGTTGCACACTTTTCCGCGAGACGTGCAGTGACGAGTGAAGTGGACCGTCGCCGTGCGTAGGGACTAGGTTCTCGTCAAGATCGGGATCCCGCTTATGCAGCAATCATCTCACAGAAGAGAGCTACCAGCTGAGCTCTAAGTGGACAGAAGGCTCGTAAGCTGAGGTGTGATGCTGTGCCAACGATATTCAACTACGTCCATCCACTCCTCGCCCAAATCGAATCAATCAATTTGATTATGCAGCGAAACCGAAACCAACAGCTAGGCCATCTGGAAACGATACCAGAAGTTGTATTTAGCACGCGTGTAGCCCGATTCGGTTTGACCCACTTGTGAAAATGGAGCGTGATTACGATTCACCAAGCTCGTCCAAGTCAAGTGACGACAAGCATTTGAACGATTAGCCGTTTGTCTTCGACCCGCGGACATCGCCTCTGAGGGAACGACCCGCAGCCTCATCACCGATCCAGTGGATCCGCTGACAAGTGTACCCAGATGCCGCTTCAAAGGCGGAATCTGCATCCTTTGCTTTGCAAGCGCCCCAGATATAGTTCGATCGGTGGCCGTCGCAGTTGTGTTTGCGCGAAATGGCGTACGTTTGCTCGAAGCTTATGGCTGTCTTCGAGTAATTTTCTGCTAAAAGACGTGACTTTTTTTGCAGATGCTTGGGAACTGCACTAAAAGAACCGTATTTAATTAGGGCACAGCCTAGGAGACTATATAATTCGAAACAAAATAGAAGACATCCATCGACAAACGCTTGCTATCCCGACCATCCGACAAACCTTTGCGTTTTGTGACGTCACGCAGCACCTAAGGATGTCAGCCATTGACACTGCGCGAAATTCGGGGTGCAGTTTCGTACATACGCTCATGAATGGTTTAATTAATAACGGGAGATCATATCTCAAAATAAAAATGACGTTTGTCTACATGAAGGCTCCCTCGACGTAACGAGCGCAAGAACTTAAGTACTTCCGGTTTCGACCGGACAATCCCTTTAAGGGTGAAAGGATTGCGTTCTACACCATCAAGATTTTACTTCTTGGCAGGCGTGAAAGCGGTAATCACACGGGGTTGATATCCGCTGAGGGATGCGCGTGACGTCATCATTGAGCGCAAGTCCCTCCCAACTTCCTCGTTCATACAACGAGACGCCGGTAGAGGGACTCCCGCGAATTTAGTGCTTTATGCTCTTAACAGCAAGGTTTTTAACGACACAATATTGTTAAAAAGCAAACCCATTCACCGCCCAACCGCTGATTGGGACATTTAGCATGAAGATCTATTCCCGCGACTCCACCAGCATTGTGATTCTCACGACTAGAGGAAGTATTCACTGGACACCATTTTTGTGGGTGCTGTTTAGAGCGCATGCTCAGAACGAGCTCACATCAATAGGCTGTTAAGACCGGCACTCTTGATGGTGCGGAATGCACGTTGCAAAATAACTGTGGAAGCTCGCCATCACCACACGCTCAGAATTTGCGCACACAGCTATGGCCGCCAGTGAATACTTCCTATACGTCAACAAACTTCGCAAAAGAGAAACCTGAAAAAAAAAAAATTCTCCGCATTCAATTTCCAAAAGTACGGAGGCAAAGTACGCTTCATGCTTAATTCTATTTGAGTTTCACTAAACACCGAGTCAACTCTCTGACGTCACGCCTCTGTGGTGGCGCTGTTGTCACCAATGCGCACGCGCAGACGCTTCACGCGAATCGTTCATAAACATGAGAGTCCAAAAAATGCCAGGCACTTAAGTACCTGGTTTATATTCAACGTTATCCAAAGGTGTAGACATTTTTCTCCTGCAGTTTATTTTTCCAGCTCATTTTGATTGACAATTAGATCATGTCTAAATTGCCCTCAAAATTAGGTACATGTTAAATTTATTCTTTTCCTTTTAGGTGCCACCTAATAAATCTAGGCCTTATAGGTTGCAAGTTTTTAAACAGAACACGAACCATGGAGCGATTATCGTCCTCATCGGCTCGTGTGCCCTTGTGTGTGTCTTCGTTCACGTTCTTTATATTCTGGTCACTTCTCTGCTCTCTCGACCAAAACGACACCTGAAACCAACTTTTCGGCCTCGCAATGTGAGAGTAAAGACATTGTATGACTCTGATGCGAAAAGAAAGTTATCCTGGATCGAGAAAATTGCCACGCTGGCTGCCAATCCGGCGCGCCTGGGCCAACGTTTTAGCGGTAAGCCATACATTTTAAATTTTGATCATGATTATAAACGCAATTGAATTATACTTGTCGTTTGGTATGTTGTTGCCTGTCGGCCCCTTTTGTGTTTTGTATTCCTTTTTTGGTGTTTCACTAAACTCTGTCACCTTGTATTAGAATTCTGACTTACCAATTAAAGTGTGCGCCCCGGTCTGGTCTTAGGTACCGCGTTTCATGCGCTTGTTTTAAGGAAGATGATGAAAAGTAAATATAGGTAGACAACCACATATCCATCGATAAATAGGTGGATATATTTGTTGGCTGACTGATCTAAGGCAAGCATAGGAGTATACATTAGAGTGGTCACAAATAAGAAATGAAAAAAAAACATTAAAAAACAATATAAAAAATTCTTGAAAAAAAACAACAGAGTTTACAAAAGTGAATGATAAAAGAGGGGACAAAGAGAATCAAAGCGGCAGACAAAAACCGTGGCGCCTTCGCAGTTTTTTTTCTTATTTTGTAGTGTTTTCTCTTGTTTCTGCTTTTAAATATTTACCAGACTGCTCGATCCATTTATACAGAAATAAATGTAGTAAGAACGTAAAAAAAAGCCTAGATTGATTTTATATAATTGCGGAATTTAGAATAAGGATTTTCTTCCTTTAACAAAAAAAGGAAATTGTGAAAACAGGGCACTGATAATGTGAAAAAAAAAGCTTAATGTGATTAGGTAATGACTTCGAAAGATAGATTAATACCCGAAAAAAAAAGTTTGCTAGTACACACGCCCATTTATTTGTTGAGAAGTTAACTATTTTTCGTCCTGATTTTTTATATTTTTAGGATTGAGAAAAAGGTGAAGGAGTAACCATATTCTAATGCAAGAAATTACTTTAATATTGTCTCTAGATGGGTGCTTTCTAGTCGCAACTAGTAAAACTTGGACGTTAGAACATGTTAAGCTGCAGTGGCGAAATCGTTGCTGCATTTTGAGAAATGTAGTTACACACCTTTCTGCGAACAACTTTAAATAAACGTGCTTACTGCGACAGTTTAACGTTGTAAGCGTAGTTTCGGGCATGCATCAGTCATCAATAACTCCTAATTGCCACGCGCAGTTATCCACTGGAATATTCTCCCTGACAACACAACCTCACTTTCTGACCCTAATGAATTCGAGCTGCTACCTTGATTTCTTTAGTGTCACATAGTTTTTATTGCTCATGATGTTCTTGCTCTAAATAGTGCTTTATCTCTTGTCTAATACTGCGGTTTTTGTCGCTGGCGGCGCTGTTGTCCAAAGATTATTAGAATATATAAATTCCGTTGTGTTTGGGCTAAAGTACTTTATGGCTGAGAGAACGCAAGGTCCTTCGTTTGTGTGTGTGATTTAACAACTGTTTATACTCTACCCTGACGAACTCCTCCTTGTGTATCGTCCAGAAATGAACCTGCAAGGTATTGTAACGAAGAAAATGAAGGTGTCTACTTCTTCTCCGTTTATGAACGATTCTGATGTTAACAAGCAACTGTTTATTTGAGCGATAGGAAAACAACTGATATGACCACTTCGTCAGTAAGTGTTGGGGGAATAATCCTAACCTCTGGCAACTTCCCCTGCCGTCCTCCTCGACCACACACACCCTCAGCGGGGGCCCCGGCCACAGCCAAACCCGACAAACAGGGTTCCACACACAAGGCGGGCGAGCCGAACTCCTCCACAGCCGTAAGGGGTCCCAAGTTTGCGAGCTAGCGGGCGGACGGCTCCACAGCCGAAGGGGGGTCGGACGTGCAGGTTGGTTTCCAGAGGAAGGGAGATGTCCAAGTCTTGTTATCCGGAGCCAAGTTCTTTGCGGCCCCTCGGTGGCCGCTTATATTGAGTTCAGCAGCATCCTGAGGTCCTCCAGTCCAACAATCAGAAAGTTTTGGAAGGGACCAATCAAGAGGGGTTTTCTTAGCACCAATCAAAAGGCTCGGAGCCTAAGCAAATACGAACATTCCAAAAACAAGCGCATACACAAGAAAGAACACATTCCAAACGAAGCTCACAAGAACAGTCATAAACAATAAAAAGTACCTTCGTACGTAGACATAGAAGTTATACATACACAGAGCAAAACCACCTCCGAAGTAGAGGTCTCAAAAGCAGACATGGACAAGACAAAACGCTTCCAACGCGGGGTTCTGTAAACTAAGTGTAGCGTTACAGCGTTCACGTTCTTCCCGTTTGGGGCCCCCGACTCCGGTGGGATCCAACACGCCGTCCCGTGGAGACGGAAAGAACTCTCGGAGAAGGCAAAAACATAGAATGAAGCTAGACTTAACACTCGCGCGACCAAAACTTCGCGACAGTATTTTGAATAAGTAAATAAATAAATAAACAAAATATTTTTAGAGCGCAGCTCTTAGGCGCCCGTTTCCGGCTTGAGCGGCGTCGGCGTCGCCGTCGGCGTAACCGCAAAGGTCAACCCAAGGTCACGTGACTCCCCGAGGTCACGTAACACCCTAGACCACGTGGCCCCCGAGGTCACGTGACCCCCAGCCACATGACCGTCCGAGGTAGGTGACCCCCGGCCACGTGACTCCCTCCGAGGGCACGTGACCCCCGAGGTCACGTGGCCCCCAATGTCATGTGACCGCCCCAAGGTCACGTGACTCCCCCCCTTCCCGAGGTCACGTGAACCCCCCTCCGCGCCTTCCCCCCTCCTCAAGAGCTGCGCTCTAATTCGGCGTTACAGGGAGTTGTAAACGGCTTTCATTTTTTAACTTGTTCATATTAAAAATAACGTCCAGTATGACCCTTAACATTTACAATAACTAATCTATGATAGCAAAGGTATTAAACTAAAAAACAAAGCGAACAAATGTTGTGCATTTTTATTGAGACTGGAATGTGACATCAAATGATCAATGCAGAAGGAAATATGAATGCGTTTTCTTCAGTGCCAGGTTTCTGTTTTTAAATATTTTTTCAGAGAATGAACTACGCAACATTAAAGACGCTCTGAATACCGAACATACAGCCAACGAGTCTCGTGATGAATTGCGAAAGGAGACGTTCCTAGAACTTCTGTCGTACCTACGGCAGCTAAAGTCAAGAAATGAACAACCTCCACCTGATCGTCAGGAATGCCGTGAACAGTATGATGATGTCATTGAGGTATGGCAAGAAAACTGTATGTCATATTCCTTGATATGTTTTTTTTAATCCCGACACACCATTTCGGTCTTTAGCGCAAAAGATAATTCCCTTGGCGTCCTCTTCTTCCAAACGCGAGGAATAGCAAAGTAGGAAAAAAGAGTTGAAACAGGAAGGGCAAGGTTCTGTCAATTTCGTCCACACCTCCAAGATAGCGAGATGGCAGTAGTGCGGAATGTGTGACGTCATCTTGAAGAGGCCAAATGGTGAGGCAGAGACCGAACACGATTGCTGCGTCAGCATTAGGCTGGGACTTATCGTAAGTCCCAGCCAAATGTTGACGCAGCAGTTGTGTCCAGCTTGTGCTCACCAATTGGCATCCTCTATGTGACGCGACAATTCATCACTACGGCGTTGCTGTCGAAGAGGTGTTGGTTCTGTGCGCGTTCTTCTCAAGGGAAAGGAGACCAAACCCGTTGAAAGAGAGGGTAAAGAGTGAGGAGGTGTAGAAAAGAAGGCAGAGAGCACGACTGGAAAGCTCAAAATAATTCAGCCTCTTGAGTTTTTTTTTTTTTTAATCTTAGTTCGAAATGGAAACATGCGCGTAGATGGTATGAAATGGAACTATGGATTGAATGAACTTGAAAATAAAAATTATTTGGCGCGACTCCTTCAAGGAGAGTGCTGCTTGATCTTGTTTCATCGCACAATGAAGAACCAATATCTTGATGTTGAGGAAGAAACCACAGGGGTATACTCATGCGATCTCACTGAAATCCTTCGCTCCGAGCAAGGTCGTGCAGTGTTGGGTGGTCGTATCATTCAAGCTTTCTGAAAAACATGACCGATTCTGACACTATTTCACTCGTTGTTATAAAAAACAAATTCAAAAGGAATTCACAATAATGACAATCAATTGCATCGATGAAACACAAGTAAAAACCGAAATTTAACTGATATATGATTTGTTGCCGAGTCAATCTGGGATTTTATTCGAAGACATGTGTAAGCGACACTTATGAAAATTAGGGCGCCACATGCTATTGCTTGTGAGATGCCCTGGTTTAGGCAATTATTTCACCACCTTGGGAAAAAATTCGTTTGTCCCGTCGGAGACTTTGTTTGATGATTCTTGGTAGGGGACTAGAGAAATAAATGGGCATTCTCTGAAAGGGGATGGTAGAAGCTTCTTTGTATGAACTTAGGACAAAATATAAGTGGCAACGGGGACAGATGTGATGTTTCGGGAGCTCAGTCCAGGTCCCCATAACTTAACTGAGCACACCTAATCCAGCTTTGTTGCTGGAAATAATGTTCGTGCTCACTCGTCCCCTTTACCCACGCAACTTCGCAACCAGAGAAATATCAAACTTTCATTATGGAATATGGTCGTCTGCAACACTTCGCACGTCAGCTGTCGTTCCAACGTTAGACGTCGCTGTTTGCAGGAAGACATGTTGAGCGGACTCATCGCGGACGTCTTGAACACGTTCGCCGAAAGCGTCATATGCACCGATGTGGTACAAGACCAGCTAAGTCGACTGCTGCTCTTTGGAGAATTGCTGGCTACTTGTCATCAAGACGAAGCGACAACGTTTGCTAACATGATATCCGAAATGTAAGCACGTTTCCTGACGTCTTTTTTATTTTTTGGAGATCACAAGGAGTGAATGTAAGAGGAAAGTTTTATGGACCTTTCGAGCAAGTCAACACACTTACGGCTTTAGAAAAGTGGGTGGCCTGATACAATCATGTTCATTGCTTCGGAATTTATTCTTCGGCACTCTTATCGGATGATGCCGGAATATCGCTAGCTCGAGAGCGATAACAAAACGTCTCGAATTGTCACGCCCTCCGTTTCTTAACCTGTCATTGAATATAAAAAGCTGCGCTTGATGTGATGAAAAAAGTCGCACGCTACTTTTCAGCGACGCCTACGCATTCCAAAAGACAAACGAAGGCAGACATTCCGACGTCTTCAGAATTTGCACGCCGAACGGTATTAGCGTCCTCAAGATTATACGGGTCGAGTATGTCAGCCGGTGTTTCGAGCAGCTCAAGAACCACCTCGCGATTGCCACGTAAGTCGAACAAAGAATATGTAAGTGTCGTTCATGGTTACGAAATACGTAAACAAAAGTACAAACCACATTCCGCCTTTATACCTATTAACGCAAGGTTGCTTCTCCCGACGAATAATTCAAATATTAACTTGCTTGTTTTTCAACTAAAGAGAAAACTAAAGAGGTGCTTAAAAAAAAAACAAAAAAAAACATGAGTTAGAGGTGAATTACAGCATGCATTTGTCGTCTGAATTTGAATATCACAAGCATTTGACCCGAAGATGTCAAAAGACGCGAAGAAGAAACGAAAAACCAACCGCGGGGTGTGACGTAATACCCAGAGGTTGTAATTGCCTTGCGATTGCCGCTTCTGAGAAGCGAATGTAGCGCAAGGTCAATTCATATGGGTCGCGAAAGTAGAGCAAAAAAGCGGCCAAAACCAATCGTCAGCGTCATCACCCTGGAGGCCGCGCTACCTGCAACGCGACTGTGTTTTGCGCGGCGAAACACTAAGCTGATAAAATATTAAAGACACATTTCGGTGTTTGATATAGTTTACTTTAAATGAAAGTACCATTTATTCATAATAACTTAGGTTTAAGCATGTTCAGTTGGGTGAATGCTTTAGTTACTGTTTAATATATATTATGTTT
>JAZHYW010017714.1:0-14920 GCA_037355805.1 Ixodes ricinus | reverse complement strand
GCATACGTGAGATCGCCAGCGCGTGCCCTCGCGCTCCTCCATCACATTCGTGAGATGTTACACGAAATTTTTGGCCCACGTTCGGCTCTTCCTCGCCAGACGGATGCTATACTTAAAGGTTCTGCGCGGCTGCATTCCAGTGCATACGCAAATTGTTGTACAACTTGCACAAGGGTGGGCGCATTTATCTTCCGGTCTGATGTCACTGATGTAATCCGCAGTTTGTTGTAAGAATACTGCGGCCCAAGTTCTCTCACTTTCCATTTTAGCAGAGCGAAGCTGTGGAGAAGAGGAGAGCAAGCTTCTGATGCAATCTGCCTGCCGTATCTGTGTTCCTCGCAACAGTAGTAGTGCTAGCCACCTCTACGCCGCGAGGTCACAGGCGGCTTCGCGCGTCTTCTGTTGTAAACCGCCATGGCCGCCGACATGGCCTATACGTGGGGTATTTGACGGTCGAATTCGCCTGTATGATTACATCGTACTGTTATATGCGTTGCCAGATGACCACGGTGACGCGACGGCCCTGCCGATTTCGTATTTCGCAAAGGGTATTTCCTGTCTGGAATATGTCACAACCATATCGCCGCTGCACAGCGCCCGCAATTGCACACTTGTGCAGCTAAGGGCTTACTATGTTTTCAGAGGATACAATAGAGGCTGGTCAGAAGAGTCACAGTGCATTGAGATATGTCAGGTTTTCCGGGCCAGTTGAACAGCAGATGGCAGGCTGTTTGCCATGGATTAGCCAGTTGGAATGTACAGCACTAGCTGTTTCTGCATAAGGTACCACCCAAGGGCCTGCCCATTTAATTTATTTGCCGGCCTACTGACAGTTTTCAGCAGTGCCAGCCGTGAGGCTGTGTCCACCAAGGCCCAGGGAGCCCTACGTTTACCTGCCAGCCTGGGCTTCAGAGGTTTGATGAGGACAGGTTGACGTCTTCAGAGTCACAGCATGTTCTCCTCCAGGTATACAGTGTACTGAGCCATAATGCTTACCCCAAATTCACTTACCTGTTAAGTCAGTGCTCTCGTTGCTTTGTGAATTACTAAAGATAGGCATAGACTTCAAAGAAGAGTTAGCCGTAGTTATCAGAAATACAGCATCATCTTTCGTTCATAATACATTCCGGTAACAACAGACCTGTTGCAAAAAAAGAGATGCCATGATTGGAACTCGCAGCTATTATCACGCTGCTTGTTGAGTCTATTTTCGCGCGTGAGCTCCGGGAAGCACAAGGCGTAACAGCCGCCGCCATCTCAAGACCTGCCATCCGACAGAATGTCATTGGCATGCGACAGAGTTGTGTTGCTTGTGGTGTCTCCGGCCCATCTGCATTATCGCCATTTGAATATGGTCGCGCCATTCATGTCTTGTAATGTTGCCGAATTCATTTATGTGGCATATTTCGACAACGCAGGGGCATGACAACGGAGCCAGAGGAAAAGGATTGCCAGCCTCTTCCCATTTTCCGTCCAAGTGGCCACTGGTTCAAATGCTCGAGAAGAGCAATCTGTTTCTGCCTGTCTTCAGCGGAGTTCTGTCGCTAATGCTTAGGTTTCTTTGGATTTTGCTAGCAAGAAGAATCCCTTGTCTTCTGAGTGATATACGCATTCAAAATCTGCACACACACGTTTTCATACATTATGCATCAATAATTTGTTATTGTCATTGATCTCCTCACTTCTAGGATGGCATCTGTGTTCTTACTTAAGGTTCAATGAGCTTGCAATGTGGACCACATTTTCTAGATAGAACGGTTTTACGCTCTGCTTATTCACAGGGTTTTATCTCTCCTTTCCAGTGCTCTGTGAGAGCTTCCAGGGCAGGGAGTGTCCAACTAGATCGAGTCAATGCAGTCGCTTGTAATATGCAGCTGGATTTAAATGTCTGCAAATGCCTGCCTTTCATTGCTTTCACACAAGAAAGATGAGTACTGTATTGGTTTCACATTGTTGTCCGTACATATTCAAACGTTTCCACGCTTGAGATGGACCATCTCTTCAATCTATCTGAGGCCAACTTCGAAGCTACTTATTTTTAGCATCTGTACTGAAAGTCTTATAATTACCGCTGTTCTGCCATTATCACTGCTAATTACGATTGCATGTTGTAATGTATTCTTCTATTCCGTATCTTCAGTTGCTGCCACGCTACACCAGGGCAGCATCTCAGCCGATTGGCTGTCTCACTAGTGACTGCCCACTGCATTCGGCAGCACAAACAAGGGCAGCCAGTGACTTGGTTTTGGAACTGCTTGCAGTGGGCTTCGATTTGCTGTTTGAGTTGTATTTTCGATTGTTATTTGCTGCAGCTGACATGTGCATGTTTAGTAGGATGGTCTGAGATAGAGATGGGCTAGTTGTGTATAGAATGGTTGTTTTCGGCATTGTTTGTGCACTGTTTCTGCAGCATGTTATTTTTCCATGTAGTTTCTTTGTTTGTCTGTGTTCTAGGCTGATCCTGGCTCAATCTTAGCTTGTCTGTATACAGATCTGTGATTATATGTAAGTGCTGATGTCTGAAGCTAGCAAGCTGCCAAGCATTTCAGTTTCATAGTGTGTGCACTAGACTTTCAAGCTTTGTCTCAAAATGAGTAAGGATCAAAGGAAAAGATTTACGGTATATATGCTAGCACTTATTTGTTTCTTGAATTACTGAGTGGTGGAGGGTCACCATCTTCGAGGGGAATGCAGATGCTATCAGTAGTTGGTCTCGGTGGAAAGAGTTGCTACAGGTAGTTGACGTAGAGATGGCGCACGGATTGTCCTAGCTGCTAGTTTTTTCGTTACAAGCTGCTGCAGAGAAACTTGGAATGCCGCTTATTTTTTTACACTTTGAAGTGAGAGAGGAGGAGTATTATATGCTGGCATAAAAGTAGGAGGTTTAAACGCACGCAGTGCGGCGCAGCTGGTAGAGAGAGTGAGCGGAAAGAGAGTACGCTCAGTTGCTGGAGAGAGGGAAGGAGGAGAAGCATTGGCGCGTGGCAGAGTGACTAAGGTCGCTGATCCGAGCAAGAGATGCTCTGCATCTAATACATCGAAATTGGCGCTGAACAACATATTTTCGGCCTTTTCTGCAACTAAAGCCAGACCTATGGGGCTAGTCTTAAGATGGCGTTACACTATTTTCCAACACTGTCTTCAGCCCCCCCCCCCCCTTTTGAAGACCAGTGTTCGAATGAATTGAAATTACTCGACGCCATGCGCAAGACTGGTGTAGACAGCTTGTAGGTCTGGCTTTTAGTTGCAGAAAAGGGCCAAAGAGTATGACTGTTCAGCGCCAATCACACTCGACTATGTATTAGATGCAGAGCATCTCTTGCTCGGGTCTCATGTCCCGCTGGCCTTGTAGTCCGCACTCACACTACACACGCGCAACTCTTCTCCTTCCCTCTTCTCCAACAGCTGAGCGTTACTCTCCGCTCTCTCTCTCTACCAGCTGCGTGCACTGCGCATGCGTTCGCTTTACTCACACCGCGCGCGCACGCGCAACCTCCTCCTCTAGTCTCCTCTCCTTCAAGTGTAGAAAAAAATAAACGGCGAGCCGTTCCAAGTTTCTCTGCCAGCGAGCCGCGACGAAGGCTCGCGTAGGAGGTAACGCTAGGGCAGTCGGTGGCGCCATCTCTCGACGTCAGCACGCAACTGACCTCTTCCCTCGGAACCAACACGATGCTCCGCATCACCCCATAATTCCCCTCGGGAAGATGGTGTTACCACTCCACCACTTCAGCAATTCAAGAAATAAATAAGTGCTAGCATATATACCGTAAATCTTTTTCCTTTTGATCCTTGCTCCATTTCGAGACAAAAGCTTGAGAAAGTCAATTAAGAGCAACCTTCTTTGAATACAGATGCACACACTATGAAGCTAGTAACGGCGCTTGCTAGCTTCAGGTTTGCACATCAGCTACCACTTACGTATAATCACAGATCTGTACAACTCTATTGCACTAAACAAGCTTAGATAGTCACTGTTTGGGAAGGCCCTGGATCAGCTTACTAAACACGAACCGAACAAGAAACTTACATAAGACAGTGGAAAATAACATGCTGCAGAGCTAGTGCACAAGCAAGCGAAAACAGCCATTCTAAACACAACCTAACCTAGCCCACTCTCTGTCTCGGGCAAATTTCTACTAAGTTCATTTTGTGCACGTTGCGTCGCGTCGAAGACACCGGCACAAACGAAAAGGCAATCGAGCGCCAAAATGCAACTCCAAACAGCAAGGATTCGAGAGCCCACCTTGCAGGAGTGGACACCAGCAGCTAGTTCCAAAGGCTGGGGCACTGGCTGCCCGCCACCGGCTTGCCTGAGACCAGCCTGCTGCCAGTGTCTCCCCGAGGTGGGCAGTCCCTGGGTGGACAGTGCAATGTCCGGCACGAGGTCTCCCGGCTGGAGGATGGATGCTGCCCTGGTGTGCAGCGTGTGCATTAGGTCCAGCAACTGCAACGGAGAGATGCAGATTATAGACTGCGAAGAATACATTAAACAACATACAATCATGGTGTAAGCAGTGTGTGGCGGAAACAACGAACGGAGCCACGCAGGGACTTTCCAGTTACAGGCGATGCCACAAAAGGGCGCAAGTGTTCAGCTTCGGAGTTCCCGGAAGAGACACAAGAGGGCGCCAGCCCTCGTAAGGGATCACTAGAGAGCCTAGATTGAAGAGAGGGTCCATCTCAAACGATGCGGAGAGTTTGCAATTTAATGGCGGACAGCCGAGATTGGTCGCAGGTGTGCATGTGCTGCGCTTTCGCGTGGCGAAGAGGAAAGCAGGCGGGAAGACGGAGACGTTTGCAGACGATCAAAGCTTTCGGGACCTCCTCGAAGCTCGTATTGCAAACATGGCCCACAAACCACGTGACCCCGATCAAGCAGTTGGACACTCTCTATTATACAGGCTCTCTAGGGACCACTGGGAGAGGGAGGGAGTGCAACCATATTGGTATGGAGGAATAAAGAAGCATGTGGCTCGTTAGGCGTAAAACCTCGTTCCTTGGCGTCTAGAAGGTGTGAGTGCTTCCCGACACGAAGCCATTGGACACAGAGTTCAAGAACACACAGATGAATGCCATCTAGAAGTGAGGAGATCAGTAATAATGTAGATTATTGATGCACTATTGGTATGGAAAACGTGTGTGTGCAAGTTTTGAAGATGCATACAAAAGATCACTCAGAGAAACAAAAGTTCTTCTAAATGACCCTTTGAAAAAATCCCAAAAGCCTTGCGCGCCCAACGACGAATTGTGGAAGTCCTTGGTATGCCCCCTCCCGCTACCAGGCGACAGGCAAGCAGGCGCAAGTTACCGAGGCAACAATACTCGAGCATTTGAATCAAATGAGCGGACGGAAATGGGGGACAGGGTATCGCATTGGCTAACTTGCGAGGCTGCCCCTTTCTCATCCTTTTCCTCTGTACCGGCTCCGTTGTCCGCTACACCAACGTTTTGTCGAAACTAATCGAACCCTGCCATGGTTCCGGTGCCAAATAAGTGGATTCGGCGACATTGCAAGACACGAATGTAAGTTACGACGCATTACATATTCAAATAAGCGAATAGCATAATGCAGACAAGAGTGGACCCGGGTACCACAGGCAGCACGGATACGGTACGCTGCCAATGACATTCTGTCGGATGGCCGGGATGGCGGATGGCTGCGACAGCTGCTGCACGCGGTAGCTGCCGCGACTCACGCGCAGTCATGGAGACTCAACAAGAAAGCGCGTGATAGTATGTACCGAGGGTTCCCAAAATCCCCTGCTGTCATGGCGCTGTACGTATTGCAACAGGTCTGTTGTTACCACATGGTATTATGAACGAGAAAAGATGATGCTGTATTTCTGATAACTGCAGCTAGCTTTCTTCTTTGAGAAGTCCTATGCCTATCTTTTAGTAATACTAATTCACATAAGCAACAGACGCTGTAAACGCGGCAGCCCAGCAAGGTAGGAGTTAATTTGGTGTTGCATTATGTCGAATACACCAGTATACCTGGAGGGAGACGTGCTGGTATTCTGAAGGAGTCCCGTCCAGCCTGTCCTCATCATCTGCCTCGTAGCCCAGGCTGTGCTGCTGGGTGCGGCGGTGGAGGGCCTCTTCCCTGCGCCGCGCCTGGGCCTTGGTTGGACGCTTGCCCTCCCGCGGCTTGGCACTTCGCTTGGCCCAGCTGTGTCCTGAGTAGACGGCAGCGCAAATTAATAGATAGATAAGGCCGAGCCCTTCGAATTGGGTGGTACCTTGTGCAACCTAGCTAGTGCTCGCGATTCCAACAGCTCTATCCATGAGCCAATCTAATTTGTGCCACCATCTGCTGTTCAACGAGCGGAAACCTGACATATCTCAATGCACTGTGACTCTTCTGACTTCAGCCCCACCTGCTGACCTCTATTGTATCCTCTGAAAAACACTTCAAGTAAGCGTCCTTTGACACTGACAAGAAGAAGCCACAAGGCCTCCATATTACTAGTACCGAAGCGCAGTGCAGCGAGCGATATGAATTTGTGACACCGTGTCATCCAGGCAAAATACCCTTTGCAAGGCGCCGGCAAAAGCAGAATCCGAGACTTGGAATGCGGCATCTCGGTGGTCTCATCCCAGCCTTGCACGATGCTGAAGGTACAGTCGCAATCCATACACAGGTGAATTTACTGACCGTCAAATACCCCATACTGGCAGCGCCATGAATCGGCAGCCATGGCGGTTTGCACAATAAGAAAAACGAGCGCGGCAAGGCACGCAAGCCGCCACGGCCATTGGTTCATGACGCTGCCAGTAGGGAGTGATTGTGGCTGTACTACTATAGTCTGTTGCAGGTTTAGAATAGCGGGACAGGCCCATCCCACAAAGCTTGCCACAATTGGAGTTTCCTCCTCTTCTCCACAGCACTTGCTCTGCTAAAATAGAAAGAGTGGAGGGCTTTGTGAGAGGAGCCTGTCCTACTATTCTTACAACAAACTACAGTTACATCAGTGACCCTCTCGCATCAGACCGAGAGATAGAGGGGCCGCCCTCACCCCCGTGCAAGCTGGCCTCGACAAAGACGCGTATGCACTGGATGCAGCCGCGCAGGTTGCTGGGGGTGATGTGCGCCAGGTCTCTGACAAGAAGGGCCAGGCATTCGCAGCACTTGGCCAGGGCCAAGGGGTCGTGGGGCAGCAGCTCACAGGCCAGGCTGATGGAGAACTGGTTCACGGGGGCGCTCCGGGGCACGCCCAGGCGGTCCTCGTCCGCCCCGCCGCCGACCTGGACAGCCACAGTTAATGGATCGAATGTTAAAGATCCCAATGTTAAAGGATCAGAATGCTAAGAAACAGAATGTTAAAGAATCTTATCCCAATGTTGAAGGATCAGAAGGTTAATGATCAAAATATAAAAGGAGCACAATGTTAAAGCATTCCAATGTTAAAAGGATCAAAACGTTAAATGGTAGCAATGTTAAAGCATCTCAATATTAAAAAACAAGAAAAAAACTTTCAGCCTTTCCACTCTCGTGAAGAAGGAAGATTAGCGGAGCTGTACTCGATACACTGCTGCAATGCGCATGCGCCTGTTTCCTGCTTCTTCTCGTCCGACACGCCGCCGATCGTGGATACGTCTCCGGCGACCCATAGTCGGTCGCACACGGTGGACGTGACGCCAAACGAATAATCCACAAACTCCCTCCGGAACATCGCCGTCGCGCCCGGGAAGTGTTCAGCCGACATGGAGTGCAGTCGGCGCCGGGCCTCGCGCTTGCGCTTGGCCTCCGGGGCACGATCGTCGTCCGTAGCGTTGGCCCGCCGGCGCCCTTTACATCGCTGGTTCTGTTCTCGGCGGCGGCTTTCCAGGCAAATGATGTGCTCTTCTTTGGCAAGGGAATCTGAAGCGCTCGACGCAGTGGAAGTCGAGGCGACAGCGGCTTTGCGGCGGTTACGGACCCATTCGCCGCTGCTGCGTACGTCGCCGCTCCTTCCGCAGCCAGTCTTCTTTCCCCTAAAGGGCGCGTGGCCGACCCATCCTAAGTCCAAACTGGAACTGATAAGAGCGTAGGAAACAGCGCACAAAACAGACGAGGACGAAGAAGAAACACACGTGACGAGCGCTGCGCTGCGTTACGCGTACTTCTTCTTTGTCGTCGTCTGTTTTTCGCGCTGTTTCCTACGATGAATTCCTACCAATGCGCCGCCCAACTATCCATTCTTCTATGATAGCTGGAAAGGTTGGCGCCATCTTCACGAGCGACGGCAGCAACCATACTGGTTGTGTGCTTGCCGTCGTCCCTTATAGATGGCGGTAGCTGTCCAGAGGCGTTTTTGTCGACAAGTGTTTTGTACCAAACACATACCCCGGGAACCTAACCCTTAACAGCTCCGCTGTAAAAAAAATTTTTTCCTAAAATGTTGATTTTTTTTGCAGCATCTAGGTAAGTTTGTTAGCCTCGAGCCGGTATGCTGCAACCTTATGAAATAGTTAAATAGAATGTTGACAGGCTTTTAGACGAGTTGCAGAAGTTAAACTAAATGTTAATTCAGCGATGCGTGAGTGAACACCCCCTTTTACTCTTTCCTACTTACCCGGTTCTTAGTACAGATATTTCAACGCCTATCTACATCCCACGATCAGAGAAGACTCTGGGCCACCAGCTCAAATCTGCTCAATATTTGACAGAACAAATTTTTGTGCACTACCATCCCTTCTCTTTTTCTTTAATAACTGAGAAAAAAATTAATTCAAAGTAGACACTGGCTGCCGTAATACAGCACCAGCTATTATTTTCCTTTGTCTCGTCTCTCCCACCTTCCCAACGAAGATTTCAGGTTCAGTTGAGTTTTCTACTTTGCCTAAGATGTACCTTGTGAATTGCTAGGAACTACAGTAAAATCCCGTAAGGGCGCCCTCTTCCGGGGGATAGCTTATCCAGTTTTCTGGCTAAATATCCAAAACAAAAAGACTCAGAAACATCGCCCACTCTCCTTTGAACATCACGTGATGTCCAACGGGAATCACATTAACCGCGCGATCTGCGGAACCGGTACGTGTGACAAGCGGGTTCACAGCAGGTTCCCGCGCTTCTGTCCGCGAGCTGCATGCACGACATTGGTTCCCATTGCGTGCGAGTTCGTAGTGAGCTCCCGCCTTTCTTGTCAGCGATTTGCGCGCACGGTTCTGGCTCCTGTGGCATGCAAATTTAGCCGGTTCCTGCGCGTTTACCGCACCGTGAAACACGAATCTGCTGCACCCGCAGTCTGCGTTATGTCCTTTTTCACGACACAGGAGCTCGTAGCAAATTCTCGCGTGTTTATAGCGTTGTGAAACGCAAGTTTGCCGTATCCACAATTTATGGCATCAGTTTGCATGTCACGTGGTTCATAACGGGTGCCCCTCCTGTTTATCCTTAATATTTTATAAGAACTTTTGCCATCTCATCCCAAAGATAGCTCACCTCATGTTTTTCACCATTTATCTCTTCATTTTGGGTGGGTGCCCTTACGGGATTTTACGGTATATGTACAAGATTGAACCTCGAGCGAGGGAAGCAACTGACCAGTATCCATTCGCCGGCCGATGTGTCCATGATGCTGCCCATTGAGCCCTCCTGCTGACATCCGGACAGCCTACCGGGAGCCTCCCCACTTGCAGGCTGGTGCTGGTAGAGCTCGCTGTCCGATGTGTACCCCCGGTCTTCGGGACGGTCCTGGCCTCCATGGGAATTTCTCGCCAGCTCGCTGTCAGACTGAGCTCCTATTGGGCAAGAGACTGTACTCAGAATGTGGGAGCACCACATGATGCTAGAAAATTCTCGATTATGTCCCTCTTGTGCAACGCCTAACTGCCTTCTCTGCTCGAGTAATGAACACAATTGTCGTGATTACATCATTCCCTTACATACTCATAAATTTAAATGGCCAGAGATGAGGAACTGATATCACCTGCCAGTTTGGCTAAGTCACCACTGCTGCGACACATCAGAGGAACTGCAGCCTTTTTGCAGGTACAACAACCCCGCTGCTGCTCTGAGCATGCAGACCATGAGATGGCATGAGCTCATACACTGCCATCTGCCTGTTGTAGACTAAGTTACAGCAGCAACGTGCATGTGTTAAACAATTGGTGAAAAAGATCTATTGACACCATAAACTGCAAGGAAGAGACTCGAAAAAAAAATATTGCGGTGGCTTAGCTTGGCTATGCCAGGATATATGTAGCGTGAGCTTATGTGCTATCAAGCGGCTCCAGTGCAGCGTCAGACTTGGCTACTGCGCAATGGAGGCGCACAACTGGGCACGCAGCGGCGCCAGTGCGTCTGCCACGGCCATGATGTCACTCCTCTGGAATGCGCAGACCAGCGAGGTGGGCGAGGTGGTCGCCGCGGCGGCGGAGCGCGCAATGGCGGCTTCGCGTAGCTCTCATAATGAGCCGTGCTCATTATGCAAAGCGCGTGGCGGCAACAAAGAAGCCACCACCGCCGCGCGTGGCTGCGCGGTGGCACGTGGCTTTCATAATGAGCACGGCTCATTATGGCAGCCACGCGAAACTGCTCAATTTCGGCCAGTGTAGCTAACGCTACAAAAATTACACCATCTTGATTATGCTGACAAAGGCCACAGAGCATAGAATGTCTCGTGAATAAGCTGGGCACATGCAATGTGTGTGCGACGTCATACGATGTTGCACGTTCACATAAACGTGACTGCAATGTCACACGTCATGGTGCCACATGATATCATGACATCACAAAATCATAGTGTCATGTGGAGCCATGATGTCTTATCACACAATGACATCACCTACACCATGACATCACAGTCATGTGATGTCATGTAACGTCACAGTGGCACTAGACATTAGGGTGCTATGTGATGTCATAGTGTTCCATGACATCAGTGTCATGATGTCAAGTGATGTCACAGTCCTTCATGACAGTTTTCTCATAGAATCCGGACGGTGAAACAGGTTCTGCCTTAAAACATGTTCTCCACCTACCGCTGGCCAGGGTGTCGCAGCTGATGAAGGTGCCCTTGGCGGGCAGCGAGGTGCTCCTGGTGGTCTCCGACCCAGAGGCAAGTCCAGGGGGCCTGAGCCCGGCCCCAGCACACGCCATGAGCAGGAAGAGGATGGCCCAGTCCCCTGGGGCCTGCACGCAGTTGGCACTGGTGCGCAGCAGCTCCTGCAGGGCGCACGCCACCTGGCAGGAAACCTGGTGCAGCGTGGGCGGCTTCAGTACCAGCAGCATCTTCAGCGACCGCAGCACCTGCGTCGTCAGGACGCATGCGAGATTGGACGCTCGTCGCACGCTCGGTGACAGGGGAAAGGCTGAATGTTCTTGGGCAAACCTTGGAGGTTACGTCAGCTCATGTGAGAGAGGATTATAAGAGAGGATTAAGCGCCCTGTGTCGTTGTTATCCTACTCTTGGTCAGTGTTCCTTCAGCGCTTATTTCCCATGAGAGAGGATTGTCCTTCCGGACAACCTGTGTTCCGGCTAGGCTCACCTGAGAGGTCATCTCCTCACGGCGGATCAGACGGATGGCAAGAGCGCAAGATGCCGACGACTGCGCGCTCCAGTAGGGAACCGATAGTCGCTGGCACTTGCACCCATCACCAGGGTGTAGAGATGGTCCCTCACTGCTGCCCAAATTGGGCCCACACGGTCTCTGCCACAAAAGTGAGAATGATCCATTTTGAAACAGATGCTTATCTTGCGCAAGATGCGAATGACATGCGACCCATCTTGGAGGGGGGTTATTTTGTGCAATGCCTTGACAGTTATCTCCTCGCAACTATGTTGGTGTCGCAACTCTGCTGGTCATCATGCTGATGCGTTGGATACCCAAGAACCGACTTCAAAAGTGCTATATTTGCTCGGGTGTTAACTCAGGTAGACTTCAAACTCACTGGTTCTGCAAAATATTATGAGATAAAGATTGCAAGAACATACATCATTTATAAAAGTGTCTATCTGGTGTGCTCTATATAAAGCTAGGTACCCCCTTACCCAGCTATGTGCCCCAGCAGTAAATATTTAGCAATATAATACATTCGGAATAAACAGTAAAGTATTACAAACCTTTTAAATAAATGTCAATATTTCAAAAATCAAAATGAGCCTCTAAAAAAAATAGATATTGCTAGGTTGTACTTACTTGTTCTGTAGAACCACCTTGATCAGTAGTTCAAGAAGAAAAACAGTGGCGTATTCGTCGTAGCCACCAGACATAGAAGAGTGACTTTCAGGGCCATGGCAGGCATAAATGAGAGCCTAGAAATGAAAGCCACAAACATATTTCTTGCATGTGACTTCCACCAGGTGAATAAAGAGTTAAAGTGCAGGCAAGCTGGTGGTGCATAATTAGTAAGAAGAAAAATCTGGAGGCACGGTAGTAGAGAAAGCTAGTTAGAACAGCCCAAAAAACAATCAAATGAAAGCCTAAAGTGGTAGCCTTTTGGTAGCAAAACGTTAGTTGCTACTCTGAGACTTCGAGCAAGATCCTTTTCAGCTAAGTGTTCCCCTGCCTGCAACTGCAAAAAGTAAAGACAAAAATAATAATTATAAAACGTCTCAAAAGATATAGTAGTTCACAGTCCTGATCAAGATTTCGTTAGGAGACGTAATAAAGGTGGCATTTGCTGAACACCTTAATTGGAGAATATTGTTCACGAAACATGCTTTGGAAAAGCCCCTTGTTATCACTTACATAGAACGACATTCCGAACATTGCAGAACATAGATTGCAGAAGTGCCGCGGAAGTTCGCCCTCGATGCACGCTCGGCAGGAATCGACAGGGCTCTGTGCCAATCGCAAACACTAACACTAACGATAAAGCAGCGATGGCACAGGCGAGCAGGTGCAGATTCACCACGTTGTTAAATTATTTGAGGATGGGTGGAGAACAATAAGAATACAACCTGGAGGAGAAAGGAACAGAATGACAGAACAACTAGCGCTAGACGGATATACTCGGCAGTACAAGTAAAGGTCGGTTTGCACCTTTGCGTCTGCTTACCGCCGTATGCCTTGGAACCTCTTAAAATCTCCTACGACATCGAGAGGTGCCATCTAATGGGTAATCATGGAACACATACTTGGCATTTCCGGATATCACCCATCTTCTTCGCGCATCATTCTTTTTTTTTTTTGGTCTATGGTAGCTGGACGTAAAGCTTTCATCAATGTCATAAACGACCGTATATTACGATAGTAAGTACATCTGATCTCGTAAATACCGCAACAAAACCTTTGCACTAGAGAAACACAGTTCCAGAATCACCTCAAAAACGGTGCCATCGTGCCAGCGTGTCCTCTCGTCGTAAGAGGTTGCAAGAACTCAGGCCTAAGCAATGCGAAGGCGTGAATAAGTCTTTGTTGGAGGGTCAACGACGCGGGCTCAGGAAGCGCCCCTTCTTGTCATCTAGTACATTCTGAATGGTGTAAAACGCGGGTTTGTAGAAGCGCCGCAGAAGCTCGCCATCAATGCATGCTCGGCATGAATCGACCTAGCTCTGGCCATCGGCGAACAGTACCCGTACGACGGTAAATGGATTTACTCGGCCGTAGGAGTAAGGAGCAGACGCTGTATTGGGGCTAAAATGGCGAGAGTGTCGCACCTTGACCAGCTCCTGCAGGGCATCCTCCCTGAGGAACTTGGACTCGGAGACGAGCAGCTCGGGCTGGCAGTTGGCCACGCAGTGGAGGGCGGCCTCCTGGGCTCGGTGGTCCTCTGGGTTGGGGCCCTTCTGGCTGCTGTCCATCAGGTAAGTGACGAAGGTGCTCAGGAGGCTCTGCTGCTCGCTGCGCTGCTGACCCAGGCCGACCACATCTTCGGACCGCAGCAGGGACACCTCCCCGATGGATCCACAAAGTCCTCTGCCTGGCGGCGGGAGACAAAGATGGATGGGAGCCGTCAAAGAGGGGTGTCGTCCACCGACATTACCTACGTCGTTGACAGATGTGGGTATTGTCAGTGATGTGATGTATCCGATGATGCCCGCATCTTTGAATGATGTAGGTATCATCGAAGGCAGAATGATGGATTGCCATCATTGATGAAGACATCATCCATATCCATGACTAATGTAGGTACGTACTATCATTGGTAATCTAATGCATCTGATGATACCCACATAACTGACTTATGCACATCTAATCAGAGGTATTAATGACTGATGTAGGTTTCATCAGAGGCATCAATGACTGATGTAGTTATCATCAGAGGCAGAATGATGAATGTCATCAATGATAAAGGTATCATCCACTGATGACATCTACGTCACTGTCTGATGTATCAATATCATCAGTGGTCTGATGCCTCTACAGTGTGGATGCCCCCACTCGAGGCACCTCAACGTGAGACATCTGCTTTATAACTTGAAATAAGGGTGTCTTGAGAGAGAACGGTGGTTCAGCTAGTCCAGAGGTGAACTGAACCCTAGATTCACTGTGTTTTAAAGTTCTCCCCAGATTTTGTTGAAGACAACAGTCTCGCATGTCTAGCTATCAACGACTGCGCATTCTTGGAAGTGCACCGTCTGAAGCTTGAACGGTAGATGGAGGGTTTGAAAGTTTACATATTGTCACGAATGACAAGTGATGAGGCGGCGAATGGCTGAGTAAACTGAACGTTTAATGGGGCGAACTTGTGCCCAAAAATAAAAAGGAAAAGAAAGATAACAACAGAGCGTCGCGGGCGTCGAAGGCGGCGAAGCAGCAAGATTGAACGCTGAGGCGAAACTGACTTCGGCTCACCACGCGTAACCCCTTATGTACACGCTTGGGCTTCTGGAACAATCATCGTAGAAAGTTCGACGCATAGAACATTCGGACCTCGAACAAGCAACAGGATTCGCGAATTTTCCAGAACACTAAACTGCAGGAATAAACAAAATACACGTCGCTCCCAGGAATCGAACCCTGGCTTTTCGCGTGGGAGGCAGGCGCGATA
>JAZHYW010017713.1:0-14704 GCA_037355805.1 Ixodes ricinus | reverse complement strand
CGGTTTTAATGGCGCAAGAGCAACAATGGCCATACTGCGCCAAACAAGGTGGGTCAATAAAAAGGGGTGAGTTGAATTAAACTATGGGGGAATAGTTCTATAATTTGTTTAAAAATCCAATATTTTCAAGAAAATCAAAAAGACGTTTCAATGAAATCAGTGGTCGCTCACCAAGTAGCAAGGCAGGGTGAAATGGAATGCGATATTTGAAAAAATCAGGAAAAAAGAATTTGTGCTGCTGCCGAAGACCAGGACAAAGAAATAAAATATGGAGAACAGTCAAAGGTTCACCGCAGCGTTCGCAGGATGGAGGTTCTTCACCAGTAAGCAGGTAGCTATGTGTAAGGTGGGTGTGGCCAATTCTCAGGCGGCATAGGAGGACCTCGTGGAATCTGTTTTTATTGTAAGATGTTTCCCAGGTACCAAGGTCTGGCTTGATGGTGTGAAGCTTATTGTTAATCTCTGCATCCCACTCGGACTGCCACGATCGCAAGACTGCCAGTCTTGTAGGCATTTTTAGGTCTTGGTGGGGGATGCGGACGTGCGACACCGGAAGATTTTGCGAAGAGACGGCCAGTTTATCTGCAGCCTCGTTGCCAGCAATGCCTACATGGCTAGGAATCCAGCAAAACCTTATGTCGTGCCCATCCTGTAGGCCCTGCTGCACCTTAACACGCACAGTTAGGGTCAGCCGATTCTTTGTTGATAAAACAGAACACACAGCCCTAACGACACTTTGGGAATCTACAAAGATGATGGCTTTCTTTGTTTTACTCTGAACTATATAGTCAAGCGCCATCATGACTCCGTATAGCTCGGCAGTAAAAATACTGGCAAGAGTGTTTAGACGAGTGACTTTGGAAAAACGAGAGGAGTATACAGCCGCACCAACAAACATTGACGACTTTGCACCATCAGTGTAAAAATGATTATAATCTTTGTATTTTTCCTCCAATGCAAAGAATTCCTGCTGTAAAATTAAAGGTGAGACACTTTGCTTTCTGAATTTTGTGAAGCACCAGTCACAAAAAATGGGTTTGACATTCCATGGGGCAGTATGGCATGAACTATCCAAGAGGTTAAAATCATTAGTCAGATTGAGGGAGGTGCGAAGAGTCTCGACACGAAGACTCAAAGGCCGCACAACAGTTGGCTTATTGTTAAAGAGGCGAGAAAACCTAGAGTTTTGAATACAACTATAAGTGGGGGAGCTGGGGTCCGACAAAATTTTGTAAGCATAGGTGAGGCTAAGCAGCTGTCGCCTTTTTTCAAGCGACATTTCATGACAGTCAACATACAAGCTAAGCACAGGGGACGTGCGAAAAGCACCAGATGCCAAACGGAGCCCAAGGTGATGTACTGGGTCGAGCATTTTTAAAGCAGACGGTCTCGCAGAGGCGTAGACAATTGAGCCATAATCAAGGCGGGATCGAATGAGAGAAGAATATAGACGAAGGAGACATTTCTTATCCGAGCCCCACGACTTGTGCGAAAGAACTTTGAGTATGTTCGATGCCTGCAGAGTTTTTTGCTTGAGCTGTTTGAGATGCGAAACAAAAGTAAGTTTACGGTCGAAGGTAACTCCTAGAAATTTGTGCTCTGTTTTGATAGCAATGTTGCTTCCATTTAAAAGAAGTGTTGGATCTAAACAGAGGCCACGCCTTAAAGAAAAAGGGACGCAAACAGTTTTCTCCGGAGAGAACCTAAAACCATTCTCATCAGCCCATGTCGTCATTTTATTTATGGCCAGTTGTAGCTGCCGCTCACAGCTAGACATATTACATGACGCTACAGATATCTGAATGTCATCGACATATAGCGAGTAAGATACTGAAGGAGGAATGACTTTACTAAGAGAGTTAATTTTTATTGCAAAAAGTGTGACGCTTAGGACTCCACCTTGAGGAACACCATTCTCTTGAACGAACCAGTCTGATAAAGTTGTTCCCAACCGAACTCGAAAAGTGCGTTTATACAAAAAGCTCCTTATGCACTGAAGCATTCTACCGCGTATTCCGTACATAGAAAGGTCGCGCAAGATGCCATACTTCCAAGTGGTATCATAGGCCTTGTCCAAATCAAAGAAAACAGATACACAATGCTGCCTGTTGACGAATGCCTCGCGCACAAAGGTCTCCAGCCGCACTAACTGGTCTGTTGTAGAGCGATCAGGCCGACAGCCACACTGATTGATATCCAAGATATTATGCTGCTCGAGAAAATAAATAAGACGCCTGTTAATTAATCTTTCAAAGGTTTTCCCCAGACAACTTGACAATGCTATTGGTCTGTAACTTGCAGGGAGGGAAGGGTCCTTGCCAGGTTTCAACAGCGGTATAACTTCAACCCGCTTCCATTCAGCAGGAAAGTATCCATCACTCCACAGGCCATTGAAGTAAGCGAGAAGGGCACTGAGTGACTCTCTAGATAAGTGTCGGATCATGTCGTAGTGGATTCCATCAGGACCGGGGGCTGAATTCTTGCGGGAGTTCAGAGCCGCTTCGAGCTCAACCATTGTAAATGGCTGATTGTAAGGTGCAGACGCTCCCCCTGTGAAGCAGAGCCTCGTCTTTTCCATGCCTGTCTTACGCTTCAGGAATGTTGGAGAGTAATGTGCAGAGTTTGAAACAGCAGCGAAGTGAGTGCCCAACACATTAGCCTGGTCTAACAATGAGGCTCCAGAAGAAGGAAAAAGGGGGATTGTAAAACAGCGGTACTTCCCCTCGACCTTGTGAAGTCGGTCCCACACTTCCTTTGCTGGAACATAGCTGCTGATGGAAGACAAGTAACCTCTCCAAGATTTTCCTTTAGCCTGCTTCCGAGTCCAACGGGCACAAGCTCTGCGCCTCTTGAATTCAATCAAGTTCACAGATGTCGGGTATCTACGAAAGACACCCCAAGCCTTATCTTGGTTATTCTTAGTGGTGGAACAATCCTCATTCCACCATGGCTTGCATTTCTTGGGGATGTTCGAAGAAGTTTGAGGGATGGAGCAAACAGCAGCACCAATAATATGCTCTGTGATGTAGGCTGTGGCATCGTCATGAGTTAACGAAGAGAACATAGAGGGAACAAGCTTGGATTTCTGGCTAAAAAGAGCCCAGTCTGCTTTTTCTAGCTTCCAACGTGGAGTCCGTTTCATGAGACTGGGAATAGATTTTACGCTCTCCAGAGCAACCGGAAAATGGTCGCTTCCAAAAGGATTGTTTAAAACGCTCCATGTGAAACAAGACACCAAAGATGGAGATGAAATGGAAAGATCAATGGATGTAAATGAGTTGTGAGTTGCGCTAAAAAAGGTAGGCTCTCTGCTGTTCAAAAGACAGAGACTAGATGACAGTAAAAACCGTTCAATGACCCCACCACGCGAGTCCTGGCGTGTGCCACCCCACAAGGGATGGTGGGCATTAAAATCGCCTAAAAGTAAAAAGGGGTGAGGGAGCTGAGTGACTAAATCATGGAGATAATGAATATGCAGTGGAACATTTGGTGGAATATAGATGGAAACAACGGTGATAAAACGGTCCAAGAGGAGACGTACCGCTACGGCCTCGAGAGGTGTAGAAAGAGGAATCTGAGAACAAGCAACTCCACTTTGGACGATCACCGCTACTCCACCAGATGAGTTTGATGTGGAACGATCCTTTCTAAAAACTTGGTGACGACGTAAAATAGACACATGATGATCATTAAGGTGCGTCTCTTGTAAAGAGAGAGCTATAGGACGGAGGTCATCCATAAAAAAGTTAACATCGTCAATGTTCCGTAAAAGCCCGCGGCAATTCCACTGCATGAATGTAAATTTAGCCATTATTCTAAAACAAAGTTAAAAGATTATTAAATCAGCACAAGTAGTAAGGTACGAAGTAAAAGTAAAAACGTCAACTCTGCTGCGCAGGGCAAAAAGAATGTACAACATCACTTGGGAGGGATTACAGGTTTTTTGTTTTTGTGTTTATTTTTAGAAGTCTGCCACTCCATGTCGTCTTGCTCAGACGCATGAGTGGAGACTTCTGTACCCTCATCCATAGCCTCTGCTTCCTGGAGCGAGGCCTTTGCTGCAGGTTTGGGCATGCTCGGAGAATGGGGCGTCATGCCCCGTCCACGACCAGACCCTGCCAAAGGGGCGGAGGAGGTGCCGGGCGGGGTGTCACCCGAGATCACCCGTTCCTGCCCCTTAGGCGCTGCAGGAGCGGCACGAGAGCCATGCCGCTCCTTCGAAGATGCTCTCTCCAGGGAGTGTGGGCGAGAGTGTCGACCCTTCTCCCTGGAAGGAGATCGCAGAGGAGGGACGGTTGCGGCAGCCACCGGCCCATCCTGGGTTTGGGAAACAGCCTGAGAAGATACAGGCTGTTGCCCTGTTGGAGCGCGAGGGTTCGCACTCTGGCTGGGAGGGTCCGTAGACCGCCCAGCCGAGATTGCGTGCCCCGGAAGCTGAATTTTCAGCTGGGGCGTGGGGGACTGCCGTGGCTTCCCATAGTCCAAAAAGGACGTCTGGGTTGCCACTGCAACCTTCAGTGGTGCAGGTCCCCGCTGCACCACCTGTGCATAGCCGCCCTTGCGCAAGAACGCAAAGCGACGGCGCGCTTCAGGGTAAGAAAGGTTTTCTTTGACCTTTAAGTTAAGCACTTCTTTCTCTTCTTTCCATGTCTTGCACGATCGAGAATACGCTGGGTGTGGGTCACTACAGTTCACACAATGGGCTTCATTTGAGCAAGAGTCCGCAGAATGGTCATTTTTTCCACATTTGGCGCAAGTGGCCTTACCACGGCAGTTCTGAGAGCCGTGGCCAAACCTCTGGCATTTAAAACACCTTCGAGGATTAGGCACATAGGGCCTAACCCTGCAGTGGAGATAGCCAGCCCTAACAGCCTCGGGAAGTGTGGTGGATTCGAAGGTTAAGACTATGTGTTTAGTTTTCCGCTCTTGACCGTCCCGACGCATGGAGATGCGCCTCGCAGCTACAACTCCTTGGTCAGAGAGCCCTTCAAGTATTTCAGTGTCGGAGGCCTCAATCAGATCATCTTCGGAGATAACGCCCTGAATAGTATTGAGTGTACGATGGGGTGAAACAGTCACTTTGTGATCAGACACAGAATTCAAAGCAAGGAGTGCAGTACTCTGCTGTCTGGATTCAATTTCCACGAGTAGGTCACCTGAGGGCATCTTTTTGGCTTTGAAGTTCTTTCCGACCGCACTTTCTAGCACTTTCGCAACAAGAAAGGGGGACATCTTGGAGAGTGGTGTATCGTCTTCAGAATGAATAACCAAAAATTTGGGGAATGTAGGGGGAGATGAGGTCATGTCTTTCAGAGGGACTTCGGTGCGGACCCTTTTCAGGGCCCGATCAGAGGAAGGTTTAGCTTTGGAACCCATGAGAGATGGGAGGAGATTCAGTGCCCGGGTGCACCGCCCACCACGGAGCCCAACAAGGGGGTAGGTAATGTGCCATAGCAAGAAAGGCTTGGCTGACACAATTACTCTACCAGTGCTGCCCGGGCACTATAACCGAGTGTGGATGCAGGGACAGGACCTGTTTCCACTCAAGGTTAGCCCTTGCCGCCTAAGAAGGTGAAAAAGGAAGGAAGAGAGTGTAGAAGAAAAGAGAAAGAGGTGGGAGGAAAAGTGAAAGAAGGAAGAAGAGGGTAGAAGAGGCGACTGACTGAATCATCCTGGTCGGGCCAAGCCAGGACACCCGTCTACGAGAAGCAGGGGCCGAAGCGGTGTATTGCCTCGCCCGGGGGGCCCCGAAGGGTCCAAACAAACCCCGGGCTCAGCTCAACCACCAGGGTCCCCTTTTCCCCGGACACGGGTACGCCACGCACAGCCAGACGTGGGTGGGCGAACCCACATGGCTCGGGGTTCGTATCCATTCAGATAACGCCTCCCAGATAATTTCAAGGATGTCCGGTGCACACTTGTGCACGTTACTAAAGAAAAGTAAGGAATTGCATTTACAATTACCTATGCAAATGTAACTAATTACATTTACAATTACACTTTCACAAAAGTAAGTGACCGTTACTTAAGAAAGTAATGCGTTACTTCGCGGGTTACTTTCAACATTACTGTCTAAGGATAAGAAACAAGACACAAGTGTTATAGGGTAGTGTTTATTGTTGCCAAAGCTCACCTTTTGTAACTTAGCAACATTTGGCTCTCAAAAAGTCTCATCGGGCATCTTACCTCGTTTCTGTATTAAGATTTGGAGCGTTGTACTACACACCTTTTCAGTCCACCCTTTAAAATAGGTGCTGCCACCTGACCGCGCGACTGGGTAGCTAGAAAAGAACGCATTTGCAAGGCTCTCCCTACACGCTCGACTCACAAAACGTCAGCTAGATTGTGTTGGCCCATAGATACGTAGGGCCAAAGCACTGGCTTCACCAAAAGTTCACTTTTCTCCCCAGTGTAGATTAAGTTGGTCCCTGAAATTGATAAAAAAATGTCATCTTCGCGTGTATCTTTCTCAGTTTCTCGGCCAGAAGGTAGCAAAAAAAGTCAAGACACAAAAAGGGGACGCGCACAAATCCTCTACACCAACGCGTGTGCACTTTGGCGTTTTTTATATTTTTGTTTCTTTTGTTGTATGAAGGAAACACGTTGAACTCGGGGAGTTTGCGTAATATTGCTTGCATGGAGAGCTCGGTTCTTTGAACCAGTGTGTCTCCACATCGATGTCCGGGAGCAAAGTGACGAGTTAAAAATTGCAAAAAAAGAAGATTTGAGTTTATGTCTTAGGTTACGTAAGAAACGCTTTAAGAATATAAAGTATGTCAAGCGTTTTCGTTCTGTAATTTAAGGTGAAGGTGTGATTTCGATAGAGCTTGCCTTACAAAAATATATATTATTTGCTATTATTAATAAAACAATTAAATATAAAGGTGTGCCAGCTTAGCTGATCAAGAGTGACGAAGAAAATCCCTGGAGAAAGGGGACAAGACGGACATAGGACAAACATAAATCTCCAAACACCACTAGGTGACTGGTGCGCGATCGAATCCTTGTGGGTGTTAGACTGGTGGCAGCTGATAAAACCCGTTTGCTCTTCTGGCGTCAAGCCCCTGATTAGCTCAGGCCTTTTTGGCCTCGCGCACTAAAAAGAAGCTAACCAAACATCTGCTAGTTTCATTGTTCCCAGATCCCGTATTTCGTGTGTTACCTTATGGGCCTCCACTAAATTGCAAACCGGATGTTTTAGAAAGGGTTAAACTGAATGCCGATACCACCGAAGTGTAAAACTTTCTTTTCATCAATTTCACTCTCGTACAACAACTGTAAAAGAGTGGCTCGACTTACGCGGGATGGAAACATACGGAAGCACTGATTGTAGACTTTGCAAAGTTACCGAAACGTTCACCCATGCTTTTATTCTTTGTGTCGACGCTGTATTCTTTTGGGATGTTTTCGAACGGACGCTGAAAAAAGACTTTGAAGTGGAAGAGACAAACCTTCGCTACTTGCATTTTGCCGAACACCTCGATACCATTCAAGACATTTTAGTAGTTCTAGGTCTTTATAGTTTGTGGAAAACGCGTAAAGTGGATAATGAAGCAGGTGTCGGAAAGCCATCCTGGGTAAATTTTAAAAACATTGCCATTCAAGTAGGTCAGGGCATATTGACACGCTGTGATGAAAATGACGAATGGAAAGACGTCGTAAAAAATCTCAGTCGTTCCCCTGATATTATATGATCGATGACAGCACCAGTCGATCTAGAAAATGTCATTGACACCTTCCACTTTGAGATGAGCGTTGTGGTTTTGTAAATTTCTGTTTGTATAATGTAACGAGAATGAAACGCACTGCTTGTATGTAACGAAAAGGTAACGCATTGCATGTATATAATGTAAGGCATTGCTTGCATATATTCAAACGGAAATGGAGAGCCCTACCTGTATATGGTGTAACGCTTTGCTTGTATAGAATAATGTAAATTATATTTGTTTTACACATGCTGTAAATAAACAGCTGAAGAAAACATCTTTGATTAGCTCAGGTGGTAGTGCGCTCCACTTGAAATAAAGAGGTCCCGGGTTTGATACCCGGGCCAGTCTGTTTTTTTTTTCTGTCGCACACCTGTCACCTAGCTGTGTTTAGCGATTTGTGTTCGTCCATTGCCCCTTCTGTTTGTTCCCCTTCTCCAGGGATTACTTTCTCTTCATTATTTTTGTTTACTATTTTTGTCTATATTAAAATTTCGCGCATTTTTCCTCCGCGAACGAAAACAAAATGTGACGGTTTACAACCACTCCTCCACTTTAAAAAGTAAGGAAATTACGTTACAATTACTTTCTCAAATATGTAAGTATTCCACTACAGAATGATTGATAACTGTAAGGGATTACAAGCAATTTCGTTCTTGTAACTGATTACGTAGAAGTCTGGGCCGAGGTACCAAATACGTTTTATCCGCTAACCGGGTTGGATGCAGTGACACCTGATGTCGCTAGTAATGAGAAGCGCGCGCGTAGATGGCGCGATTATAATTCTTGCCTCAGTGACGAAGGCTTCGACGGTTATCGGCGGGTTCCGGAGGAGACCACCATAGATGTCTCTTACCCTGCGCATTAGGACCCGCTGCTCCCTGTCGTTCGTTGCCTGTGGGTCGGCAAGAGGGCTCAGGCGTATGATATCTTCAACGAAAGTGGTGACGATTTCGTTGGGTTTTTGGGTTCGCATACGGAGAAGCTGTTCCAGGTGCCTATTTTGCGCTTTTTGGACTCCCATGGCGACTAGGAGAAGGAAGTGACGTCAACAACGCAGCACACGCAGATTGAACATTGATTGGTGAAACTCGCTGATAAAGAATTTCCTCGGAAGAAACATCGAATCTGCGTCTGCAGCTTTGTTGACGTCACTTCCTTCTCTCTAGTCTCCGTGGGAGTCCAAAAAGCGCAACATAGGGCCCCTGCACTTTTCCGTCGGTTTTGGGTTACATAGGCCCGCTGCGACTCGGTCACGCAGATCTCTGACGACGTAACCAAAGCCTCGAGGTTCTCGAAAGAGTACCTCGCAATATCTTCAGCGAAAAGTATTGGTCTTGCAGGCATTGCTCAATACTCCATTCGTTGTGGCTAAACACGCGTTTTGTTGTTGGATCCAGTCCTCGACATTCTCGGGAATCTCGACATGCAAGGGCATTGGCGTGCGTAGAGCGATAGCCAGGAAGACGATGAAAGGGAGGCCGGGTTCTGCTGGGACACAATCGTGGTTTTAGTCTTCAGCTGCTCAGAAAGAAGGTCAACATCAGGGGGCTGTCCTTGGATGCGGCGGTTTGCCCTAGTTAAGGTTCCTCTAAGAGAGGTCTTCTCGCCGGATTTAGAATAGGACTTAAATGACCGTTCCGCATGGGCGAATAAGTAACCTTGAGCAAAGCGTGCTATCCCAGCAACTCCACTAGAATGTCACGAATTACAATTCATGAGGCGACGAAAACTGAAGCCAACTAACGTTTATTTTAGACAAACTTCAGCCCAAAACAACTACAAAAGGCTTGCGTCCCAGGCCTCGATGGTAGCGTAACAGCAGGATCGACAACTGGGGCAAGCCTGACTCAGGCTCGCCAGGCGGAGCCCCTTATATAGGCGCGAGAGCTTCTGGAAGAATCGGCGTAGAAGGTTCGGCGCGTAGAATATTGGGACCTCGAAGAAGCAACAGGGTTGTTGAATTTACCTGATCGCGATATTTACAGGAATAACAGAAAGGTGTGTGTGCTCCCAGACATCGAAGCGCGGCTTTTTTGCGTGGGGGCCAAACAAGATAACCATTCAGCCAATGGCGCGCTTCTCGGAGACGCACGTGTCGATATTTCTATCCGCGCCTATTGTAAACAAAGGGCTTCTGGTCGGTGCAATTTTCATTAGCCGTGTATATAGTGGGTGATTTGCTCGCTTTTAAATCAACGGAGAAGCTTGCACTGGAGTGGAATTTCGTCAGCATTGGGACGGTGTATGCACACACCCAGGGCCCTGATGTCATGCCACTGAGGTTGCTGTCGGCACTGCGCAGACGCTTCACTTTTCGCGAGTCGGGTTTCAGCGCACGCGCTCTGACTACTGTACCTCTTCAACACTCACTCATGAATTCACTCACTCACTCTCACGTATCAGGCGTGAGGTGAGGACCAGTGAGTTTGTAAACCTCGAAATCCGCCGAGTTTAAGCTAGATTGAGGGCGTTAGTTTGGTGAATTCATCAGTTCGGTGAGGTTTGTCAGGTAATGAGATCGTTGAGTTCACAAGTTTAACAAGGCATAAGATCCGTGACGGGCCATGGGTTTGATGATAATGTTCTTAAAGAACTGAAGTCAACGTTCTCTTCGGAAATGCACTTTTAGCTCGTACGTCTGGTTCTCTAGCGTGTGATGGGAAAGGAGGTACATGTGATGACAGAACTGTCGCAGATACTCGGCGTTACATATCGGAATAGGTATATACTCCTACGTAACATTATGATCTTAATATGTAATTCTCTATTTTCTTCAAGACTCAACTACTGTCATTTAGTCTGGGCTTCGTCCACACAAGAAAATCTGCTGAAAATACATATATTACAGAAAAGGTTTCTGAGAATAGTAGAAAATGTGCCTAATCATTATCACACACAATCCCTATTTACAAAATATAATGTAATGCCTATAACAAAAATGTATGATTTCCGCCTCTGCAAACAATATAAACAAGAAACAAGAAATAACATTTGCCTTTTAAGAAACTTGGCAAAACTAAAACCACATGTTGCAGTACATAACACGCGAAAAAATGAGCCTTGGAAAATAGACACCTGTAGAACAAGATACGGCTTAGAAATGATACAAAACAAATTACCGAGACTATTAAATAAATTACATGACAAAAATATTCAGTCAGAACATATTTCTTTTAAAGAACTGCGTAACTTTTTCAGGATGCTTTAAACTCTTATACTGAAAAAAGGGGGGGGTATAATTTGTTTCCAAGAACTTCTATTGGTTCATTTTTTGTTGATCTTTTTTGTGTGTGTGTGAATGAAACGACTTGTCACTATATAATAATTTTATTTCTATGATGCACAGTTTATTATATTTTGTGTGTAAACAGATTCATCATTGTGTGTCCATTTTTATTTTGTATTTCTAATGTGTATAGTTTATTATCTTTTCTGTATTTTTATCTTTTTTGTGTGAAAAGATTCGTCACTATGTTTCCATTTTTATTTCTATGGTTTATTATCTTATCTTTGTCCCGACGCTGCTAGTATGGGGGCCTTCGGCTTTGTCAAGCTGTCTTTTTGACAGCTTTTTCTGCAGGCCTCCTGCATCATGTATCTTTGGTGCAAAATAATATATATATATATATATATATATATATATATATATATATTGAAATTTATTGTTCTGCGGTCTGAGGAGCTGTGGTGAGCTCAGCCTTGAAAACTCTGCTACATGAACTCAACCTGGGGATTGTTGGTGTGGATGTGTTTTGGTTTGGCGGGGCGGTGCGTTGGTGGGGTAACTTACTGATTACATCTGTGCAGCATGCGCCAACTTTTGAGGTGTACACTATATGCACCATTTGCAGTGTCCTTCAGATTTGCGACGAACTCGTCGATAGCAGACGCATGTAAGTAACCTACACCGATTTATATGGAAAGATAACTGTGTTTCACATTCAAACGTAAAAATAAGCTACGTTCTTCCGGTTCGAATGCAGATGCCAATTTTTTGGAACTAACCGTACCCTATTTTATTGTCAAGCGATTAGCGATCTTGTTCCACATTTGCAAGTACGATAATTGGTGCGCAAACCTCGGTAGCAGACGCCTCCCACCCACGTACATTCGTACGTGCGGACATTCTATGTCGTCGTTTCCCCGTGCAAAAATGAACATAATTCGCTTATAACTTTACTATTATAAAATGACAAGTTTTGATACACTGCCGTCTGATCCCAATGGGAGCTCCAGCTTTCCACTACGCGTATATATCTTTACAGTAAGCAAAGCGCGATTCACTTTCCTGTCCAACACACAACACGTTTCCAATATTTGGCGTGGACGGAGGGCTCTCGTGCTTAACGTTATTCAAGCAGCGTACGACTTGATAAAACAAATGCAAACGCGGAAGAAATCGCCGCACACAACGCGTGTAAAAGGCATCCCAAGAGCATAGAGCATACGACAGCGACGACGGCAACGCAGGAGTAGCTAAAGCCCCTTCATGTTTTAAAAGTAGCTCAAGGTGCGTCAGTGCACGAGGCACGTGCAACGTGCAGCCCTTGGAAAGATCACGGCGGCACAGCGCAGCACTGGGAGTTAAGCTCGAGTTCGGAGAGAATATCTCCGATGCGACGTAACGGGGGAGGGGAGGAGCTTCTTTTACCCCGCCCCGGCAAGTTTTCCACTCCTCCTCTTCCATTTCTTATCCCCCCTGTGGTGGCGAGTTCCCCAGCGTACCTCCGATACGTCCCTACACTCTGCAGCGAAGGGTTTATTATTATTACTTTTTTTTCTTATGAGGATAAGCGGCCAGTTGGTCTATCTCGGAGCACGTCGAGCGAAAGCTCACGCTGCAGAACCCAGGATCCTGGGTTCAATCCCCACTCCTGCCCGTTTCGATCTCGATGATGACCTGGGGGGTGGGCCAGAAGACGCACAGAAAGGCGTACGGGCTTCCGCCTTTCTGTTTCGCCTGGCACGCCCCAAGGAAAACACCTGCTTGTACAAATAAAGAATATTATTATTAGAGTACCGCCGTGCCGTCATGTGTCACTACTGTTATGAACGTTAAAGACCCCAGGAATGCGGTTGTACTGCACTGGCTCAGTTTCTTATCAACAGCTGGGAGACTCGTCGCCCGTTGCGGCAGACCGATTTCTGGGCTGTATAAACATACACACCCCCAAGTTTTTATTTAAATCGTTAATGACAAATAAGGATCGCTAACAGCATTGATACCAATTATACAAATATTGCTTGGATATTGGATTGTTGGTTAGACATTGTGATGGTTTTCTACTCTGCGTAGTTGCATGAAAAACACACTTGATTAAATTTCAACTCAAGCAGAAAATAGCCGAAAAACAACATACATGAATGTCAGAGGCTAACAACTGTGTAATTATTTTTCTCATCCATCTCCCCCAACACCCCCACACTAACCAATATTTTCTTTCAAAATAGGGTGCACGTGGAGCGAAAGCTCGACCTGCCGAACCCAAAGATCCTGGGTTAAATCCCCCCCCTCTCCCCTGCCCGTTCCTTTGCCCATTTCGACCTGGATGAACATTGAACCGGCGTGCGATCGTGTACTACTACTGCGTGGTGCATGTTAAAGGCTTCAGCCTAGTGGTTGTACTGCACTGGCTAAAGTGCTATCTAAAGGTAACATTGTCAGCATGTTCTGGCAGACTAAACCCTGCTGAACAAACAACTAACAACGAATTCGTCAAAATACGGTGTGGAGGGAGTAGGTAAGAAAACAATTACACAGCTCCTAGTCTACGCCAGCTATGTAGATCATTTTTCTTCTATCCTTTGTTTTAGTTTAATGTTTATGTAGTGCGTTTTTATTGCATCTACGCAGCGTAGGAAACCAGCAAATAATTATAAAAACCTGTACATAATGATAAATGGCGTTCCTGGTTGCAGAGTGCCGCAAAAACACATTTGATCCTAGGATTCACATTGTAGGATTCGTTTGAAGGATTCACGCCGCGGACGACGGTTTATTCACGGCTCCATCGCCTCAAGCCCGGTTCGCCACGCAGTTCATCTCACAGCCACCTTGCCACATTTTTCGGGAGGCAATAATGTTATTGAAAACAACCTCGTCCATGTCAAACGCATTGGCGTGGCTTAAATAGATACGCCGACGGCGAAATACGAATAAGAACGCTGACATTTTGGACGCTTCTGCCTTATCTCGCAACCAACTCGCCCAAACTCGCCTAGGTCGGAGCCGTCAAGATTTCCCATCCGCTGTGGCCTCTGCTGCGTCACTGTGATGTCACAGCGTCTCGCCGCGAGTTCTGAATATGCCACTCTCCGACAAATTCGAACCCCCTATTGTGACGTCACGACCAAAGGGGTGACGGCGCGTGTCGTCATGCACGGCGCCGACCAATTGCGGCGGGCGCCGACTTCGGCGGGGAACTCGCCTTAATCCCTCCTAACCGAGCTTAGCCCCCTAATATACATGGGTTGCACGTGACGTCATATTCTTTCTCCTTTCTGGTGGCCAAAACCTGCTGTTATACTTCGTTTCACCATATGTGCGAGCGAAGGCAAAGCTGGAAGCGCGAGCACGAAAGCTTCGTGCCTTCAGGCTTCGCTCGAGCGCGCGAGCTGTGTAGAAACGCAAAAAGCACTGGTCTCGCGCTTCTAGCTTTGGCTTCGCTCGCAGATCAAGTGAAACGAAGTATAATGAAGCTGTGCTCACTCGTTTCCGCTCGCTCGCGACGCTCGTGTACTGCTCGCAGAATATGCACAGTAAAGGCTACGCTCGAGGAAGTTCGGCCACCAGAAAGGAGGACCAAATAACGTCAGTGCAACCTATGTATAGTTTAAAGACTTCATGTTCTTCCCAGAAGTGGCGCCCGGCACGCGTCTCGAGCATTTCCACGACAATGAAAGGCGCTAATTTTCCAAGAAAGAGGGGCTTCAGGAGTAGCTGTGATGCACCACCGTCCTTCGGCAGTAGTGCAAAGCGGGAACCGACCAAGGCG
>JAZHYW010017712.1:0-10570 GCA_037355805.1 Ixodes ricinus | reverse complement strand
GATTCCTAATAAGTCAGTATGTTCGTTTGCTACAATTTCACAAAAATAATGCATGGTTTTCTGCTTCCGTGATGTCATTAGTGGTAAAATACTGCTCCAGTACCTCCACATACCATCCCATTCATCTCTGCTCTCTCCGAGAAACAGTTCGAGCTTAAGCATAGCACGACCGCAGAAATTAAAAAAAAAAAAAAAACGCTTGCTTTTAAGAAATCGGGTGCTTCTGAACCCTGGTCCACGGCTTTGATAGCGTTGTTTGTTTAAATTACCTCGTCGCCAGTGTGATATATTCAGGAAATATCTATAAAAGTGACCAAACTCAAGTGCGTTCGGCTGGGAGTGCAGCCACAACCCGGTCTGCCGCATGCGTGCTCGTCGCCGTCTTTTATTGGAGACCGGTGCGTGCCGCAGTACATACCAGGCACAATCACTGACTGCCCAAAGGTTACAAAAGAGCTGTTAAATTTTCCCGGAACGTTCAAAATATTACCTAAAAAAGTAACTATCACGTCGTCAAGAGAGCTTTGGCGTTGAAAGCCGTGAACCCCGTTTACGACAGACCAGGTTTGTGCGATGCTAGAACGATTTTCCGAGAACGTTTCGGCGTTAGTGTGTTCCTAGGCGCACGAAACTCTGTTCGAAGTTTATCACTTTTAGGCGCTCGATTACAACGGACCCAAAACTTTTCTTTATCTGAGTTTCCAGAAAAATATGAGGGCTCAACCAAACGCGATCTGACCTTTGGTTTTAGCCAAGTCAGTTCGCTCTGCTTTAGTCCTAAATGAATCGTGAAAATGTATGAATTTGAAAAAAACATCAAAACAGGACACACATTCAAGAAACGAGGTTGGACAATGCCAGGTTATCGACTACGTTTTAATGCGTTAGCATTAGAGCGCTCGTTTTGACGAAAACACTGCGGTGTCCCGTCCGTCAGCGCAGGGGAGACAAGGAAGAGGAGGGGGAGAAGGTGACACGTGCGAAGCTCCCATTGGTCCGATGCGGTGACGTCAAAACCCGTTAACCTCTCCACTCTCCCCGGCGCTGTCTTACTGACAGGCACCGCCGGGTTTTCTTCAAAACGAGCCCTTTCGCCTTCGTCAGTCACGCGCAGAGCTCTGAGAAAGTAGGCGACGCCGCGCGGCGCGTATTATTGCGGGCGCGCTCAGTTGCCGCTCTGCAGTCGACGGTTGTTCTTCGCTCTTGGTTTCCGTAGTCGCGGTGCGTAAGCTATGATGCGTTCGTGTGTGTGTGTGTAATTAAAACAATGGATGCGGTTCCCCTTCACGAGTGACATGGATGCAGTTCCTTCCACGAGTGGAATTGATGTGGTTCTTTCCACGAGTGATATGGATGACCGTATTCAACGGTGTTGAAGCACTTTGACAGGTAGAGTACAGAAAAGGGGTGAAAGAAAACTACAGGAACATCCATTGGTAGATTCAGGGGAGTCCGTTAGCAGAACCCTTAGAAAACACCACACAAGTCCACCTTGGGAAAACGCTAAAATGACCCCGTAGCGAGGCCAAGAACAGATAGCAAAACATAGAGGAAGCAAAAGAGAACGCCAAGAGAAAAAAGTGAAGGGTTAGCGTTAGCATTTTCAGGGGTCATGTTTACGTATTCCCTAAGAATCCACGAATGGATCTTCCTGAAATTCTTTTAATTTGAAACTGGGCCGCACTATTTGGCAACCAATAAGAAGATGGCCGCACAATATTTGTGAGATTACTGCAGACTTTACCATGCGTGTTGCGTTCGGATTAAAATGCGTCTATACAGAATGACACGAGCTTGCCGGCCATCAGTTCCTGTCAAGTTGGAGCGCTGGTGGTAGCTTTAATAGCTACGCTAGCGAGAGTGTTTCAATCACATACCTCTGACTTGTCATATTTCAGGATATCTATGTTCATGTCTCGTCCTATGCAAAATAAGCCCTGACTACAGCTCTCGGAAAGGGTGCCTTAAACTCTTGGATAAGTTGCCTGTCAGTTTAGGAAATATATCTCTATATCCTGCTAGAAGACCAAGAGTGTCAGTGTAGTTTTTGTATTTTAACACTATACATTCAGCGTAATCAAAAATAACATCTCGTTTTGAGACCCACCATTATTTTCTTATGGAAACAGCGATCGCACCTCCATGTGAAAACTGACGAGAAAACTAATAGGAATTATAACCTGGCAGATTGAAAAAAAGCCTCTCAGGTCCTGGTACATACGATACGTTAAAACAAGTAATACTATTAATAATAATAATAACACTACTACTATTAATAACAACAATATTATTAACCAAGAATCGATACTGTCTTTTATTCGGTGCCCAAAAACGACACTTTCGGTCTTGGTCCGAAGGTGTCGTTCCTGTGCACGACAAAAAGAAGAAGAGTAAAAAATGCACGCTACACACGTTTAAATTGATCATGAAAAATTTGAAGGAACGCAGGACTAAAACACAGCTTTATAAATACATCATCTGCACAGTAACAAGCGGAAGGTAAACAGTCACCCTGATGAGCGGAGAGGTGAGAATACGCCGTCATATTCAGCACAATATCAATAAACATAATAAACGAGACAAAGGGCACAACATAGTTATTTGAGCCCATATGGCACACGAAGCGATTTTAGAAAGCTTTCCTTATATCCACCGAAGATATCCAGGCCACTTGCATGACTATTATGTGACCGCCGTACGAGACAGAGGGTTATGATTTCCTGAGTTGCGGTGTACATAAAAAGGCATCGGCGACCGCGCCGCCGTGTGTGCGACTATGAATAAAATGTTTCTTAGTAAATCAGGACAGTCGCTGACACTGTGGACTGTTTTAAAATAAAACAGCAAATCTGTTTTTTCTTGGTGCTTATACTTCGTTTCACCTTCCGTCCAGACGCAGCCGATGCTACGAGATTATATGACGAATCAGACAGCGTCAAAAGGGCACCCTCATGGTGTTCGTAATGTTTCTGTCTGTGTTTTTCATCGCTGAACCAATCATAAACAGAACAAGCCTAGTGATTTGCACTTTTGACGCTGCTTGATTGGTCCCGTTCCCTCGTAGCATCCGCTGCGTCTGGACGGAAGGTGAAACGAAGTATAGCTAAGGTGGATACAACTAGGTCACTCATTAAAGACCTATTACGCACAGACGATGGCCCATTGCGAGAAGAACGATATCCATAGATTGATAAGAATTTATTTAGAACCAGCTCTAAAGAAGCGCTATACAGATTCCGTTCCTTACTGCGACCGCACGCTCGAGTTGACTTTTTTTTCCTTTATTTGTTTGCAAATCTTTTTCGTGTGGGAAAGATCCGCAAACAAGTTAGAGGCGCAGTATTAACTAAGTAACGTGCTAGGATTCGCCAACTCTCCTGTCGTTCTACAGGCCAAACCGTAAGTACGAAACGCGGACCTCATTATTTTAGTAACGTGATCTTCGAAACGGAGGGAGGTGTCAAAATGTCACTCCCACATTTCGGATGTCTCTAACACGACATAGTACCTCAGAATGGATCTAATACAAAGAGACATGGTTTGCGTTTTTTCACGTATAAATCATTACCTTTGATTTAGCTTTGTTTAGGAGAAGATTCTTAAACACAGTTACCGAGTGCGCACACATCCGCCTAAAGCATCATGCAATCCCCATAACTGCTGGCCTCACTGAATATCTTAATATCATCCGCATACTGCAGAACTGAAGAAATAATTAAGACGTTTGACAGATCACTCACAAAGATAATGCTACTACTACTATTACTACTACTACTACTACTACTACTACTGCTTCTACTACTACTACCACTACTACTACTACTAGTACTTTTAGAGCGCAGCTCTTAGGCGCCCGTTTCCGGCTTGAGCGGCGTCGCCGTCGGCGTAACCGTAGGTCACGTGACCTGGGGTTCACGTGACCTTCGAGGTCACGTGAAGCCCCCAGGTCACGTGACCCCCCCCCCCGAGGTAACGTGACCCCCAGGCCACGTGACCCCCAGGCCACGTGACCTCCCTCCAAGGTCACGTGTCCCCCAAGCCACGTGACCCCCGAAGTCACGTGACCCCCCCCGATGCCTTCCCCTCCTCCTCAAGTGCTGCGCTCTAATTCGGCGTTACAGGGAGTTGTATATGGCTTTTTCACTACTACTAGTAATACTATTACTAATAATATTACTTATATCTATGCCTCCACAAACAGCACAGGGCCTTTTGGGTGGTACACAGCAAATGACGTCCGAAAAGGCAAGGTGAAAAAAGGCAGAAGATGGCACTGAAGAATTTGCATGCAATGGTATCTACGATAAAAAAGCAAAAACATCAGAAAAATAAATTAGGCATCTATTTGTTTGGCCCTCCTCGTTTCCGCAGCACGGCGCCTGTTGACCACTTTTTTTTTAATGCAAATGACACCGAGTTGAACGATGTTTTGTTTGCTTAACCACTGGAAGCTGTTGATTTTTCTTTTTGTCTAGCAGAGAAATCCACGGGGGGCCTTCGTCTAAGGTAGAGTTAAGAACCGGTTTGAACCGGCTCGCACTTATGTGAACCAATAACAGAACCGAATCTTGAATGCATTGCTGACCCCGAACCGAACCGGAACAAAAGGCAAAGCTACTGAACCCGGACCCGAACCCAACGGCAATAATGACCGATTTCACACCTTGATCCTAACACCGTGCTCCACACACCGCTATCCTATCCAGAGACAAACATCATGCAAGGCCTTCACATCAACCTCATACCATTTTCGCACACCATCGTCCAATATGGGTCCTCTGTAGATTCATCACCGCTGGCATTATCTGAATCTAAAAAAAAAATAATATAAAGTTTGGTTTTAGAGACGCCAGTGAATGAAACAGGAAACGACAACAAGCCAAGGAAAAGTTTGCAACGTCATTCATAACTGACCATCGCTGATAACCATGATGATATGAGAATTTTCCTTCCTCCTGCTATTTCATTATATTATGGGTACGGGCTATTTATGCATAACCCATCAAAGGTAAAACGGGCGATTGCTTTCAGTGAGTGTGTCGTGCATCTGCTATGTAGTCATAAGCGACGCAGTATTCAAGTGGTTTCATTTAAAGATTAATACTACAATTAAGTGTTAATACATGACAATTATACACGCAGATTATTCTTGAAATCGATTGCTCATGGGGTATTTAGTATATGCACCAAGTTTCGGATGTTTTGTGATATTTAGAGCTCCAGTAAACAGTAATCAATATTTGAATGGTGATCATTTTCTTGCGACAAACCCAGCCCAAGTTAGTCATATCCGGTGTCTATAAACCACGTGATCATGATATTACTCATTCCATGCTCCCCATGCTGGCCCCGCTCGCGTTATCAAAGCACGATCGCACACTCTCACGCTACTTTGCTGCTTCAATGTATACTCTTGCTATCGTGTCCATGCACTTTGATCTTCAACCTGCATGCACGTGCGCGATTTTCGCGGGCAACAACGAGTTCGTCCCTTGCGATCTCGTGGTCATCGCCGGAGCTGCTCTCAAACCCGTCGAAGTCAAAATTACCAGCATCTATGGCCTGGTTCAAACGGAGCAATTTCTCCCAGTAACCTGACTTCGCCACACAAGCAAGACGGGCCGGGCCGCCCGCGTTCAGACGCAGCGACCAAATTGCAACGATATGCTATCATCATCATTCAATTTTGTTTCCCACTATTTAGACACAATTACGCGTTATAAACGTGTTTTTGTATCTCTAAGTGGCTTGAGAATACTACTCATCTTTCTGAAACAATTTATTCCCAAAAAACAATATATTTCAAACCAGAACCAAGTCTTTAGTTTTCATCATCATCGCCACAGGGGTGTCACATGAAAATATCGCGTCCCCTGATTGACTGCTGCCGCTTCAAACATCTCCGAGTTGTCCGAGTTGATTCTCCGTTTCAAGCCGGGCTCCATCCCAGCAAATCGGGTTGCAGCGCGAGGATCTAGAGAAAGCTAGTGAAAAACTCTCCAGCGACAATAAAATTGCTGGGAAAGTTGCCCTGGCTGGTGCGGGTCTTACTTTTAATATTATCACTCTCATCGCTAATGCGATCAGTGTCAAAGACTCGTACGAACCGTGTGATGACGTAGACGTCAACGTCTCGAAGCGGCGTGCTCTAAACGCGGAAGGTAAACGTGGAAGCTGAAGCGCGAGACGCTGAGAGAGCCAAGTCTGCGAGTTGGTGCAACGGGACGACGCGCGTTGAGCGGATGACGTCACCGACCCCACAATCATGACAGCACTTTTTGAACGGGGCGGATCCGAGGATCCCGCGTATAAATCAATTTGTCCACGGAACTATTGCACCATTAAAAAAAAAAAAGACTATTATCATATTTATATAAACTCATACAATACGTCCTAGCTTTATTGGTGTCTCATATTTTATTCTTGGGATATCGTAACACCTCTAAGTGTATATCAAAGTGACCGAACCATTTTTTGAGGAACATTTAACTTTTTTTGAAATCTCATAAAATATCCCCGTTTCTCCGTACTTTTTCTAAAAAGAGGAATTTAACATCTATAAATCAAGAAACCAACATGGAAAACTCAAACATATTTAAAATACAAAAAAAGAAAAAAACTAGAACAATTAAATTGTCTCCAAACCCAAGGTGTGGACAAAACAGAAAACCGATCTCTTAATTTTTGTTTGGGTTAGCAGACGATCACGAAATTTAATCTCAAACACTAATGTATATTATCTAATAGTCAATTTGATACCACGTATAAAAACACAAATGTATAAACGCTCTTCCAAATGTAAGGAATTGTGGTTTGGAATTTTAAGGTCTCCTCTCACCATAAGTCAGACCGAAGTAAAGCGCTAGAAGACGCGCGCCCAGAACCCTGACAAACAAACAAAAACAAAGTCAGAGAGCCGATTTGACTTGGTTGTTTGAGCCTGTAAGAGAAAGCGCACGACTGGACGATAAATGCCCTTTTCGCAGCTAAGGCTATGCTCTGACCTAATGTTGAGCAAAATATGTTCAAAACCTGCCGACACTGTCTTAGCTATATTATTTTATTACAGTAGTTTTTATATATCGTTATTTTATTTTCGTCACTATCGTTTTTTTATAGCTCTGTTTGTTTTCAACATTGTTATGTCTTCCAGAAAATAATTGAAGCAGTGCTAATCAACCTAATTTCAAATTACCTAAAAAAAAACTTTCTGGAATTTGAAAAAGCAACATGAATTACAAATATCTGGAGTAGTTTTTCGGTAAGAGGACTCAAGTTCTTGTTTACACGAGTTGAGTGACATTATACATACCACAAACGCCCGCAAGGATTGTTGAGGCAAGGATCAGTATCCTGCTATCCACTTTCATGGCTCTTAGAAGATGTGCGATGATAGGCCAGAACAACTCAAAACTGCGGATGTGTTACAAGTATTTATTTCATGTTCAGTAATGTGACCTTTAGAGCTGCGCATGCGCTTGATTCATTCATGCTGATCTTCAAAGCTGCTCAAGAGTGTGTTTTATCATTTAATATTATTAGCATTTCCCGGAAATTCTAGAGCTCTTCTGCTGTTGTTCTTACGTCACTGTGTGAAAATTAATATATATCTTTTTTCGAAAGTACCCTTTAAAGAAACTCGTGAAAAACAATGTGGAATATTTCGCCCTCCGCGTGCTTATTGAAGCTGTTGCGATGACTAAATTGAAGTAAGTTTCCGGCGCGGAAGGTGTAGACGTTATCAGTGGAATAAACAAAATTGAAAGCGACAATTACCCCTTAAGCACTATAATGCATGAAATGCAGTATTAATGAACGGTCGTTTAAATTTGTTTAGAAGACATTATGTTGTCCTTTCGGGAAGTAAGGAAAAACATTTATATTTTTAGAAATTTCTTTGCCAAGTCTTGCGAGGAATCTTACTTGGAGCACAGGCAACGGGACGTTAATTTCCCAGCTTAATTTAGCAGAAAAAAATGAGGTGACGTATATGTCACGTGGCGTCAAGTCACGTGACGTCCATTTTCTTGCTAAATTTGACTGGGATATTTGATTTGGTGTATAGGTCACATGACGTCAATTTCCTCGCTATATTTAGCGGTAAAGCTGGAGGTCTCCTGACGACAATTTTCTCGCCGTTTTTAGCGTGAAGACTCAGTAGGTGTACAGGTCACGCGATTTTAATTTTCTCGCTTTATTTACATATATTTATAGAGCAAGTTGAAAGTTTCGTAGCATCATATTCCTCGCAAAGTTTAGCGTGAACACTGAAGTTAATAGGTGTATAGGTCACTCGACGACAATGTTTCTGCTAGATTTAGATGGAAAGCTGGAAGTCTCCTGACATTGATTTCCTCGCAAAGTTTAGCGCGAAGACTGAAAAGTTGTATCTTTCACGTGACGTCATCTTTCCGGCTAATTTTTTTGCGGTAAATGCACGATCCAATGAACGCACGGGTGGAAAATATTTTGGTTTTGGGAGTTCCGTTAGAAACCATTTGGTGCTTTATTTTTTTAAATAACAAGCGAAAACAGTCTTTCTTCCTATTTCAAGAAAATAAAGAAGCATAAAAAAGCGCATCTTTTTATATGAACAATGCCTCGTATAGCGGAGGTAAAATTGCGAAGGTGCCCGATTGGACAATGGTGAACTTAAAATAGCAGAGCTTGAAGCTGACTAGGACGAACAATCAGCAGAAGAAAGTTCAAGAGCACCCACGAATAAAGAGCCGCATAATATAGGTGTGTCATAATTATAATATTAATTTAATAGTGATACTCAGTGTAATCAAAGGAGTTGTAAAACAGTGTGTCAAAAGAAGTAAGTAATTGGTATTAGGTATAAATTTCCCTCCCTGAGCAGTGAGGATGCTCAAGGCAACATCGTTTGCTTTGAATCCCACATTAAAAAAAATACTTAATAAAAATTAGTGAATAAATTCAGTGTTAGACTGGTAATAACTAAAAAGCACTAGACACAAATAATGCAGCCAATAGCTCTCCTTCAAATTCCAATTTAGGACCCCGAACAAAACCCGTCTAGCAGAAGCTCCTAAACTGACAAAATGAAAAACGAAGTCGTCTTTGATGAACTGAACTGTGCGTCATTAGGCCTAGATTTAGAAACACAATAATAGTGTTCGCAGGAAGCATGTCAGGATGAGAAAATAAATGTTTACTCTTCTGTTATATTGCACATTTTTCTAAACAATTATGATTTGCTTGTTTTTTTATTTTTAATTAAGCTAAATATGAGTAAGCCTCATAATGATAGCATTTGATTTTGAAGATTCAGTGGCCCAAGCTTTTATTCATATCAAGCGAGCGTCAACCGTCGGGACGGCCAGCGCTGTGCCGCGGAGGTATGCAGTGACACGGGAGAGATTAGGCGCGTGCGCACAAAGCTCTTTCCGTTGCGAGTGTCGTCTGCTAGGCTATTCCATTGACCGCACACAGCCCCTGTTCATTATCTGCTGGCATAGCTAGCCGCATTTAAGCAAAGATCTGAACAGTGCTTGCTTGCGTGATACTGCTCAGACGTGGCATAAACCGCGCGTCATCTCGAATTTAATTAACTTTTTATTTTCGTTTCATGTTTGCGTTTATTTTGTGAACACCAACAAATATGAAAAATACGATGACGCGACAAGCTGAATGCAAGGATGCATTAAACTATATACCGCAGCCAATTCTAGGAGCCATCAAAGCCAATTCAGTGCTTTCACCCTGCCACGTGACATCGTGCTTCCCCGTACAGTTGTACCCAACGGGAAGGCCGCGTGACACACTTTCGGCGTTGGACGGGCCAAGATGGCTCGCAGCGTCGGCTGCGGTACAACACAAAGTGAAACGGATTATCAGGGTTTTCGCTTGGTGTTTTGTATTATCAACTGCGTTGTTGCTGTCGTCATCTAGCCTATGTAGCCGGGTAGTCACACTTTTCTTTGACCAGGGGCGCGCGCACATTTTTATGCATCCTCGAGTGCCCATAGAAACACGGTAACGTGTTGTGAGATTGTCGATGGGCGGCATGACGCAAAGGGATATTGCAACAACAGTCAGGCTTACACAGGCCAACGTCAATAGGATTGTGAACGCATTCTAAGAGGAGGAGCGTATCGGAGGTGCACTTCGACATTGCAAGCGCCCTGCCCTCCTTTGCTACGGAGCAGGGGCTCTCTGCGATCAGCGGAATAGCCTAGCAGACGACGCTCCCACCAGAAAGGTCTTTGTGCGCACGCGCTTAATCTCTCCCGTTACTCCGCTTTTTTCCGCGGCACAGCGCTGGCCGTCCCGGCGGTCGACGCTCGCTTGATATTATTAAAAAATGGGGCCACTGTACGTCAAAATCACCTTTATACCTGAAGAAGGCATAGGTTTTAAATTCCGCGTATAAAACGTTTAAAGCTCTTATTGTTACAAATTTTTATACTGTCTAAGGTAAGTCAATCAAAATAAAATGTCAACGTCTATAACACCTTACTACTGAATTATAAGTAACATATTTTTCCAGGAATTATGTAGAAGACGGTGTTCATCCGCATTTAAACACGCAGGTCAAAACGTTTCC
>JAZHYW010017710.1:0-12967 GCA_037355805.1 Ixodes ricinus | reverse complement strand
ACTTCGTTCAGTTACGTGTACTCTTGTGACACATGACACGCTGACCGGTCGTTACGTGCAGCCTGTCTATCATTACCCTGACGCGGCACGTCGTTTACAGCGGCTACCCGCGGAAGGGTTATGATTTCCGCGATCTGTCTGGACCGATGATGCACGCCTCCGTGGTGGTTAAACGTTGCGTCACCCATACGGGTCTGAGCGCTGGCCGACTTGGCGTTGGTTCCCCTGCGCCTTTGCTTATAAGCGAAGGCGTCCAAAGCCTGGGGCGGTATGGCTAGCCCATGACCGCGCTCCGCAACGGCCAGCGCCCTGGCAGTGTGCGACTCGGTGTGAGTGTCCGCGGCGCGTCCCATCTACGCGCATCTTAATTCTAGAAGACTCCCTGCCCTCGGAGGGGGGCGATACTGCAGCTCAGCGAGGCAAGCCGCCTTGAACTGTTCGCGCCTTTCTGGCAGGTGCCTCCGAGTCCGCGAAATCCCGTCCGCAGCAAGTAGGTTCTCAATCCAGGGTGACATTGGCGGACGGCCCTATGCTACCTTCTCTCTGCGTCAGACGTGGATGGGCTTCGGCCCCCAGGCCCCAGCTCCTGGTTCGCGCGAACGTACTCCACGAGAGTTCATCGGGGTGATGAGCGCGGTTAGCCAGCTCGTTCCCCGTCCGCATCTCATAATCGAGAGGCAAAAATTCCTCCTTAAACCGCGTCCGGAAGTCCGCCATCAGCCGGAAGGTCGTTGCAGCAGTCTCCAACGCGACGCGTCTTCCGTTAACGCGATCGGCACGATATGCGCCAAGGCCGTTTCGTGCTGACAGCTCCCAACGCGGCTACATACGCGTCCAGGTCCTGCACGAAATCGATGAACAGAATCTCTGTCAGAGTATCCCGCGCAGGTCGGCATCGCAGTCAGCCGCCAACCGCGGATCGGGGCTAGAGGGCAGCAGAGCGCGGATTTCGGTGACTCTGGAGCTCGTCGCGATTTGTCGTTAGAACGTCTTCATCATCGCCGTCGTGGCGAGCATAAACTTGCCGAGGTTCTGCCCGCGCCTCCGGCTGGAGCTGGTGGTAGAATCTCAGCCTCCAAAGATGTGCGCGTATCAGCGCCTACTCCCCCTGGCCGCCGCAATGTCGACACCTCCTCAAACTTCGCTTGCAGACGAGTCGTCCTCGTTCCTATTGGGGGCCGACCTCTGTCTTGGGGGGGCATCGTTGGCGTTTATCTACACCACAGCCTTTGAACGCTCAATAAATCTGTGGAGACTCTCCGGGGACGGAAGCGGGACAAGCGGCAGACCAATCGGGCCCCACGTTGAATGCGCCAGTTATAATCGGTCCTCCAATAATACTACACGCCAATTGGTCTCCGCCTGGTATGACTCTCCCAAGAATGTCACAAGTTAGAGAAGATGTAGGCAACACTTTGCGGTTCCTTTGTGCCAGACCACGTCTTCCCCGGGGCTGGCGCGGTCCTGCCGATACCCGCCAAGTCGTTCAAGGGCTTGCTTCGTCGCGGACGCTCCTGCTTACTCCTCGCCTCGCACTCTGGCGGGCCAGTCTGGAGCTTGCCGCTCGGCCGCCCGTAATAAGGTGTACCCCCCCCCCCCCGGCTTTTTTATGCCCTCGGCTTACCATCGAACGTTTCATTTAATGCGTTATTCCGTCCATGGGTCTTTGCAGACATTCCATAGATGATACTTGAAACTACTCATGATAACATAATAGCACACTGAATTTAATTAAAACAAAACGGTGCCAAAATTGTTAATTAAAACGACAAACACAGCTTTGAGAACCTAGTTTAATAGCATGCGTTGATGCATTGGCTCCGTAAGTGTGACGTTATGCTTCCAGACCAACCGTTGCTAGGGTCGTTGTTATGAACAAATACATGTGGCTCGATTTCGCTACAAAAACCTGACCGTTCAAAAATAGGGAGTAGGATTTAAACTTCAGAAATTCACCGATATAGAAAGCTTGAATGTCATATATGTTCCTGACAGGAGTGGCTAGCAATCGCTTGTTTCTCAAATATTTACGACTGCAATTTGCAGTCCTCGAAGATGCTTGCAGCAGACGACGAATGCAAGAAGTATGTCGTCTGCCGCTACACCGCCGCCAAGCCAGCGCCGGCGTCTGGATCGTGTGAATAAAGACGATATTTTGATATGGCATTTGTTTGAAGTATAATGAGTTTCAGACACTTATAAGATTTCAAGGGCAGCGATGCAAAATATAGTTTATCGAAATTCGGGCGTCGATCGAGATGATCGTGCTACAAAGATCGCAATGCACCCGTGAGAAAAGCACTTCAGGCGATCGGTTGAGATCCCCAATTGTTTATGGACTTACGCTTCGGAGGCGTGCTGCGTACCTGGTTGTAACCCTCGCGTGGAGAAAGATTTTTTTCAGTTTCTTCAGATTTCTGCAAGACCCGAAAGCACGAAGAACTTTATAAGAAACAGTAGGTGAGTTTATTACAGATAGTACTCGCATCGCGGTTTCGATGGAGATCTTCACCAAAAGGACACGTCCACGGAATTAGATGCATACCAAGGGAAAAAAGTGCAAAATACTGCGAAATCGCAATAGACATACAATTATGCATAACCTTACGTCTTTAATAATAATAATAACAAACAACGTTCCTCGACGGTGTACGACTTGTTCTCGTGCTGGCCGGCGCGTACGCCGGTAATGCACTTCAGGTCGTCCTTGTAGCTAATCTGCATGACGTGGTTTGATTTTACGGCATTTTCGTCCCTCTGAACTAAGCTGGATCCTACTACAGAAAAGTACTCCCGCATTGCGGGGACCTTTATGGTCATGGCGATGCACTTGCTTTGTCGCCTCGCTTACCGAGCGCAATTCAGTGAGCACGCCCGCTGCAACCGAGGCCAGCAAATCTATCGCGTCGTCCGGCTACCAAAAACAAGGCGGAGTGTAATACGCCAGAAATGGCTTTCACCGTTGCGTAATACGACACTGGAGACGACAAGAACATATTCATAAGTAAATATCAAGACGTTAGGTTGCTTACAAAAGTGTAATTGCTTGTTAGTCGAACACCAGCCACTGTGGAGTCTCCATGCACTAGTCGCATGTACAACGTCCCTAGCAACGGTTTGTTTTCAGCCCCAGACGCCATATTGTGACAACGGGGTCGCTCGTCATGGCATACAGAAATTTCATATACGTGTAGCCTGATGAGACCCTTGTACTAACGCCCATCAACAACAACATTGGCTGTCACTATTTTGTTTTGCGTAAACCGTTTGGAATTGCCGCTGGTTCGCCGTCAAGCGCCAATGCGGCACTCGAATTCAATAGGCGCTGAGCCGAGTTCACAGTGATTGGCTGACATAACATTTTTGTCGAAATATTTAATATAGTGCGAAGGCCTGGATAATTAGCATAGTGCCTAATAAACTCCGTCTCATCACAACTTGGCAAACAGCCAAGTCTAGTCCTGCATTGGAGCCAATATGCTTGTTGGAAAGAGGTACGCGACAACACAGAATAAGAGGTGGCCTCATTCTGTAGAGATTTATCACATACCTTTCACTCTCGCCCTTTCTGAATGGCGCGAGGGGGTCGTGGCAGTTATTCTTCCGCCATACGTGTGGGGAAACAAAGGATTACGCACCACACATTCTCAAAAAAGGTTCTACTCAATGTGCTGAAAGGAAGTGTAGTCAGCATTTTCAGCAGTCTGCGTTTTCTGGCAAGGGCCGAACAGAAATAACAACTTATCATGTCTAGGTAATTAGAACAAGTAAATAATCGACCGACTGATACAATGGACTCTTGAGGCAAAACAATATGGCTGCGATAAATCCTAGAAAAAGACAATGCGCAGTTAATCTTCATTTCCGAGTAATTGCATTAAATTTAACGTATTATTGAAATTAGTGGTACTATCTTTAAATTTCCAAAAAGTGGCGCTGCGTTTTTTTTTTTTTAAGATTCTAGATATTTGAACGATAGATTGGTGGATTTGACAACTATTTAAAAAGAAGCCTGATTATGCACATGGAGGTTAGTGCGGACTATTGATACCGATCGGCAGGGTTACCAACTGGCCCATCTAAGCATTTTATTGGGTTATTAGCGTCCACATTTCTATGGGACGTCGGTTGCAGTAATTCCTGCACTGATAAAAAAGTGAAAACTTGCCAACTTTGTTTTGAGTTACAAGGGGATAAATGAACATTTTTTTATAAACATCAGCAATAACTTTTCCCGGATGATTGGCTTGAATTTTTTTTAACAGTTCGCGTTCACGCCACTTACAAAAACACACAGTTTTCGCTTTAAAAAGTACTGCGATCAATATCAAGCTACTCAAAAGCAAGTGCCTCAATGAAAATATTGAGAACTGCAAATTTCTAAAATCGTTAAAAAATACAACAGGAGCATCATTTCTAAATATTGCTGCGGATTTTCAGAGAGCCATGGATAAAGCAACTCCCTCTAGGCCCTACACACGACGTAGTATATTGCCGCAAGCGCAGCTGACCAAGCAGGCAGCGCGCTCGTGGCCTAACGGTTATCGCGCGTGCCTTCCACGCAGAAAGTCAGGGCTCGATTCTTGAAAGCGGCGCATCTTTTGTTTATTCCTGCAAACTGTTATTCTGGTAAATTCGAGAATCCTGTTGCTTGTTCGAGGTTCGAATGTTCTGCGCGTCGAACTTTCTACGCCGATTATTCCAGAAGCCCACGCATGTACATACATAAGAGGTTCCGCGTGGCGAGCCGCAGTCAGTCTCGCCCAAGCGTTCGACTCTGTTGCTGCGCCGACCTCGACGCCCGCGAAGCTCTTTTGTTATCTTCTGTTTCCTTTTTGTTTTGGGCACACGTTCGCCCCCATTAAACGTTTCAGTTTCCTCAGTTATTCTTTGTTTGTCACCTCGTCATTCATGACAATATTCCTCACTCTCGCTTCTCAGACAGTCCGACGTTCAAACGAAGCCAGAAAAATACTAAAAGTGTAGGCTAAACGTTATCTCGTAACATCGTTGATAAGTAGAAAACGTAAAGATCTCAGAAGCTTCCTCGCGAAAGGTTGCTGTGAATATGCGAATACCCAGGGGCTGAAACAACTTCCCCTAGGCCCTATGTGCGACGCATACATTTCACATCGATTGTAAGAAATTCAGATAAAGCCAGGAGAATGCGAAAATGTTATGATGAAAGATTGAATTTTTTTTCGATCCGCGTGTCTTAGCACAATTACGGTGATACGACTGATGACGTCTCACAGGTGCTAATATACAAAGCGATCTTGCGCAAAAAGGGTATAGAGTCTTATTCCTTCTTCATCTACACATTATACGTGCTTCAAAGAGCACAAAGAAGCTCTAAAATTGTCGGCAAAAGCGGCACATCACGGCTACCGTTCACTGAACAAGCTCGCATATACTAACTCTGGGCGCTGCCATCTTACAGGTGACGTCACGGCTCTCGCGAGATCACGTGACGATTAGTCACTTTTGCGTACAACATGGCGGCTACCAGGGAAAGGGGTGCCACTTTCAAACTTCCGGTTTATCGCCCTAAGCCGCTCTACCTCTTTCTTAGTAACGAAGAATTTTCTTTGCCACTAAAACCTTCTTTTAATTCAACCTTCCGGAGCGAGTTGTGTAGAAGCCTAAAATACACATTTCGCTTGGCTAGGTGGCGCAAGCTGCCGCCCGCTACGTGGCCTGTCTGTAGCCAACATCTATCAATTGGAGCACAAGAGGCGTTTTGAGCAAACTATTTTCTCGACTGCGGAGGTGTTTGGAGTGGGCGCATCACGCTTGTGGGGAGGACTTCTACTACCTTCTTGAATTGTAACGGACTGTAGAGTGATACAGCATTGAATAAGAAATATTATTTCTGATGAAGATTGTCAAGATCAAGACCATTTTTCCGTCAAAAGCAAATTGGAGACAGTTTTCTACGCAAAGTCGCGATTTTTGCGTCTCTACTACAGCGTTGCCGCATCGCGTAACAAGCATGTTCTGCGCTGTGGTTGCTCAACATTTAAGTTGCGTCGCCTAGCAAACGTTGCACTTTGAGTCTTCTCTCGATTTTTAGTTCACAGTTCTCGAGGCAGCATGGGGTTCGAAACAGAAGCATAACGCTGCGTGTCTGTCGTGTCAATCACAGTTGTGTAATAAACATATTGGGGATTGTTGCGCAAAATCGTCCAACAGACCCACAACATTCGAAATATTCTCGCAACGCATCTGCAACACTCCAATATTACTTGGGTAGATGTCGAGATCATTTTGAACCTGCTTTGCAGAAGACTTGAATAGCACTATTGCGGCGCTGATTTTAGAGCTGATGCTTTGACGAACTCTTGAATGCTGACCTAGCCATATTGCGCAGGCGTTAGAAAAGTGTGCTTATTTTGGCCGATTATGGTGCCTGCTGAATGCTCGACATTATATGTTACTTGGGGTATCATGTACGAAATGCTTGCTTTTTTTATTTGTAAATACACTCATTCACATGTCTTCTCCACACCATGAGACAGGATAATAGAACAGCTCATAGAAATAACTTAAACGATATATCGAAACCAGCCTAAACCCATAACAATAAACAATTGAAGATCGATAGGCTTGTTTACAACTAATCGTTTGTCATAACAAATCCCAAGCAAACTTGGTAACAAAAAAATGTTACAAAGTTAAAAAAAAACATCAGTTTGACCTTTAATATACTCTTACAGTCGTCGTTGACTCATTGTGTGTTCTCTCGAGCTTGAAGTGAAACCGGACCCGAAAGCGACGATAATAAAACTTTCTAAAGCAGTCACTCGAACAAAATTGACATATTTAAGGAAAAACAAAAACAGAAAGTAAAAATGTTAGCAGTTAGTGTTTTTGATCCGCACTCAGAGGGTGTCAAGACATGTATCAAGGAGTTGTCATCGACATGTAGTCATTATCGGCTAATATATTGCAGAGCTGCATGGCGTGAGGAAGTGAGAAAGTCCAAGATCGCAAAAATATTGTTCCCATTTTTCGGGTTATTAGCACAAGTAATGTGTTGAATGGTCGGCACTAAAATTAGCCCTATCCAGCAATTCCCGGGCCGGAGGAACAAAGCCAAGTGGCGCTGCAGTCGCACCAACATGGCGAGATGGAGATTGCCTAGCGGCTGCTATATTTGTAACACCGGGAATGTTGTGAAACAGCAGCCATTTCTAAGGCACACATTGGGAGCGTCCCTACTCTGCCTCAGGTTTTCGCGGGTCAGGATTGCAAGAGCACACTTTGCTTGATTATTCAAAATAGCAGTAGAAAATTTTTTGCTTTCTGCTTTCCACTGATTAAACTATTTAAGCAGCTGAACTCGCTGTGATCCCCAATGCAGATATCGATGTAAAAAATTTTTTTTTAAAAAAGATTATTTTGTTGAACGACTTACAACATTGAAAAGTAGTAACGGCCCGACCACACTTGATATCTGTGTATTCGCGATAACGCTGGGCCATGTGTGGTGAATTGGCCGTCTCGGTTGTTGATCACGTGTGCAATTATTATATTGCCGACTTTGCATGCATTAACAATATGCGCGGACACAAGCCTGCTGAAACTGAGTGTCACCGGTGAGAAAGAAGTCATGCACTTCCTTATCGTAAAATTAAGTCAATGAACATTCTCCTAGAAATAGTACTCACTCTGTGAAAAGAATATATTTTAGGTATCTATAAAAATTGTCAAAATATGTAAAAGAATAATGGCCTTCTGATGGAATGTAAAGGAAAAAGTTTATTCATGACAAAACTAAAATATACACTGTGGTGAAGGGTAGAAACCATAGAGTTATTACAATAAACGCTAGAGGCTCAGCTGGCGCTAGTGTCTACGGGACTTCCGGTTGCAAATTGAAGCAGACAGCATGCAGTCTACTTTTCCAGCCTCCCTGTGTATTCCTATGGGAAAACGCGCGTGAATTTTGTCTCTTCGCCGGAAAATAACAAGAATAACTTTTGTCATTTCGGTTGTACCGGATAGTATGTACCTTTATTGGTATTGTGAAAGCGTAATTTCTTTAGTTACAGCATTTTTCTTTACCACTGAACGATGTTAAACTTCGCTCTATTTCAGGCCCAAACCTCTGTTTCAAGGAAGGTATGTGAAAACGAGCGACGATTCTAAGCAGACTAACGATCGAAAGGAATGTAGAGTGTGTTCAAGGTTTGCTAGCATTTCGGTGGTGCTTATATATTGCTAATATGCCCGTCCTGTCATTGGATGAAAATGACTCCGTCGGGCATCTTTACGATCGGTTAAAGAAACATTCGAATGCAAAAAATAACGCACGTGAGCTACGAAACGTGTGTCTTTTTATTATTTCCTATGTTGGGCAGTTATTATCGGGCACCTGCTCTCTGGCTCCCACTATTTGCAAAGATTTGGAGCGTGCGGGTGATGATTTGAACCCAGAACAAGCATCTTCGCACATATTCATGAGCAGAAAGAATAAAGCAGTACTTATTTATTGCAAATCTGACTATATTACGTGGCTTTCAATTTATTTTGATCGTCTGCGTTCACAAGGAGTTACTTTTCCAGTGTTACTGCGTAGTTCTTGCCGTCTTTCTTGGTTTCCACATGTCCTTCATTCGTTTGGCACGTATATCCCCCATGCTGGAAAGCGTCGACGCCGTGTTCGCGCTAACAGTGTCCGACAGTGCAGATAAATACACGTACGAAGCGGTTTTAACACCGTTTTTCATGCCACGAATTTCAAATAAAAATGCTGTAACTGACCAATTATTTCGTCTGCGTGACTGAGAAATGTTTCAATGTGCCTAGTACGTACAAATTATTCATGATATTTGCTCTTATAATCGAGCGCAGAGAGAAAATGCACTCGCTTTTTCCCATAGAAATACATTACCGGAAGTCAAATTCTAGACTGCTTGCTGTCTGCTTCAAAATGCAACAGCACACTAGCGCCAGCTGAGCCTCTAGCGTTTATTGTAATAACTCTATGGTAGAAACGTGATGCATTCTATCGGTAGGCTGTAGGTCGTCCGCATCTGGTGGCCGGGACGAATAGTATACGACCCCGGCAAGCATGGTACCAGACAAGCCCCCCACCACCGCACACAAACACAAACACTCCAGGACTAAAGGCACAACGATTATGGTTGGTTGCAAATCTGGGGCACTAAACTACACGGGGGACCAAGCGGAACCAAAAGACCAGTACATCGCCTCCTGCTCCGATTCGCCAGCTCGCCCAGCTGGCCAATCGCCGCAGGTGCAGATGTCTCGGATCCTTGTTGCAGCTTGGTCCCGCTTTGCAGATTAAGGCCTCTGCTGTAATGTTGACGTATTAACTTTGAAAAATCCCATGAGGAGATCAGTTTCCCATACACGTGCACTGTCTTATTCATAGGCGATATATCTTTTCAGAAATTCTGTGCAGTATAGTGGCTTAAATAAGAGTCCACATTTTGTTTGATAATAGCTCTTAAAATCTAGTACCCTCTCATCAACGGCAGACGTACGAAATTTACCGTGTTGTTCGCTGTACATGGTTTTCTTTTTGAGTTTTAGTTTCGACGATGCCAAATTACTACTCACTTTGTACGACGTGCTCTGTTTATTAAAACATTTCATAACTACACGGTGATCACAAAAAAAATTACAGGGTTTTATTTACCTCAAATAGTGAACTGTCCTGAACACTCACTCTCCGCCCCAAAGTAGCTCTAGAGGTCACAACCGGATGCCAAAGTTTCAGCCCGATAAGATAATTTGCCGTATTCAAAAGTTAAAAGTGATATTCCTAAACTTTAAATGGGAAAATGGAGCCCATTTTTTGCCCGTTTGGGGTTTCTGGTGCCATAGAGCCCCATGTGTCCGAAAACTACGTCGGCTATTTTCCCATCGAAAGTATTAGAAAATCACTCATAACTTTTGAATAAGATATCGGATCGGGCTGAAATGTTTGGCATCTGGTTGTGACCTCTACCGCTACAACTGGGCGGAGAATGAGCGTGCCGGCGATGCCTAATTTATGTTTGCGGTAAAAAAAGGAACCATGTAATTTTTTTGTGACGCCCTGTATTATATAATTCAGGGTGTTGTATATAGCATGCTTTTTGTTTTTCATCGCGTTTTAAATCATGAACAATTTCTCAATTTGTGTAGTTTGGTAAATGAACTTCGAAATTAGAATTGTGCGGCTCTGCGACCATGTCAATTCTTCGTCTCGTGCTCGTTTTTCTGCGCTGTTTTTAATTCCGAAGCCTCTACGAGAACCTGAGCTTTACAAACCACGGCAAAATACTGTCTGCAACACTGTGCATAACGGCTCGGTTTGCGTTTTATTGGTTATTTTTTGTGACCTGATCGGCCGCCACGCCACTCCTTTAGCCCCATGGTGTATTTCTTGATGCGGTTAGCTCTGCCTTCGCTCTGCAGCGATTTGGTTCGTCTTTAAAATGTCTAGAATACTTACTGGTTTGAAAGCGGATAATTATCCTTGAGTACGCTGGCGACAATGGTCCTACTGCCTAACGAAAACAAAATGGTTATGTGTATTATCTTCACATGCTATATTGCATTTACTGGCTACACTTATGTTAGTAGTCATACGGCTTTTAGGTCTATACTGCTATTTTAATCTTAATATCGTGTTCTCAAACAACGAGCAACCATCTCGTTGCTCGAACACCAGGAAATCAATCATCAAGCTGAATTAAACCATTACTTTCAACACCTTCACAGTATGACTAAATTTGTCAACCATGCACTAATATTTGGCAGGTGTGTTCAGAAAAGCATCATATAAAAAAATTTCAATGTTTCCTAAAATAAATCATGCTCTTTTGTTACAATTTTTAAAACTTAGCGGAAACGCCAGTCGAAGTACTAAATCATAATTTTTTTTTCATAAAGCTGAATATTCCAAAATATTGACCAAAAAGATTGTTCAATATTTCAGTTAAATATTTACGAGTGTATGGTTGAGTAGGTATCGCGAGCAGCTCGCCTTTAAATGCACGAGGTTCGAACCACTCCAGCCAAAATTTGTATTTATTTCTGATGATTTTTAAACTTTCTAACAGCATCTTGTAATGTATCGCTTGTTCCTGTTCAGATTGTTCTGGACTATGCAGTCTGTATAAAAGAAAACGTGACTGGCACCATCGAGTAGGTCGCTTTTTCGTCGCCGTCACTCAAAACATAGTTGTTTCTTACCTTAAGAGTGTTGGCGGAAATTGGCCCCGTTAAATATTTACATTTACTTTTAGTGTTAAGATTTTCTTTATCATTTTTTCATTCGTGACACTCTGATAGGGGTGGAAGGCTGATTTATCGTAATGCCTTGATAAACACAATAAGTACGACCCACGTTAGAGCTACAAACGACACACGGACCGTGATTTCCGACCACAATAGGCTGCAACAAGCTGCATCTATAGCAACAAACAAGGCCCGACTCCGACAACTGAAGCGACGGCTAGTGCCGACTACTGTCACTGACGATTATTGTATGGAACGACTATAAACAATGACCAACGAACATTAATGTCGACAACTCACTACGACTGGCGACAACTAATGACGTCCCACGACGACGACCTATGGTGACAGCCCTACAGATACGAAATGCTGTCGCGAATAACGAAGTGACGAAACAAAAAGTAACTGAGGAAACTGAAATGTTTAATAGGTCGAAATTGTTCCAAAACAAAATATGAATAGAAGATAACAGGGGTGTCGCGGGCGTCGATGTCGGCGTAACAGTAGGATCGAACGCTGGGCGAGACTTACTCGACAAGGTGGCGGGCATCTGCTTATCTACTTTGCGTCCCTATCTCGAAAGCTCAGGCAAAAAAGTTCGAGCGTCGCTCGCTCGAGGTGAAAATGAATTGGCACTTTAGAAAACAAGAAAGCAGGAATAAATGATAAAGGATACATTCGGAGCAAGAATAAACTCGAATCTTCTAGAAGCCCGTGATCAAGCGTTGCTTTTTCTGCCCTGCGGGCGGCATCAACCGCCCCTCCCCCTCTTTTACAAACGGATCGTCCCGATGCGCTCTAAAAGAAAACAAAGAACCCGAATGGCAGGCTACACACATTTGTAAAACACAGTCCTAGCAGGGGTAGCTGGGACACACAGTTCAGAGTCCTATCGATCGTAGTACGGCTTCAGGCGCATGACGTGGACTTCTTGGGGCGCGGTTGGTGTCATTTTGATGGTCGAGTTTCTTCGGGAAGCACAATGTAGTTTAAGTCCCCAAGAAGGCAAAAACCTTGTAGGTCCAAAGTAGCACTTGAGTAGCATCTCGCTGAGCCCACGTCACGGCATTGGTGTCCAGACCCATACTCTTTCTCAGGGATGAAAGTGGACGTCACGCCACAGAAGATTGTACCGGCCGGCGTCGACATGTTGTTGGTCTTGAATCCGTAGTTTGGCTAGCTGGCGGACCTCTTCTGCCCGTTGAGCTACCATCTGGGCGTTATCGTTCCCGTCGTTGACTTGCTCGTGCGGCAACATGGAGTCTAGAATAGTAGTCACCTTCCGGCCATACACCAGCTGGAAGGGCGTCAATCCGGTGGTCTCTTGCACTGCCATGTTGTAGGCAAACGTGACGTAGGGCAGCGCTTTGTCCCAGGTATTGTGCTGCACGTCGTCGTTCAGAAAGACCATGTCGGCGATTGTTTTGTTCAGCCTGTCCGTCCACCCGTTGGTCTGCGGATAGTATACAGTGGTGCGACAGTGGTCTGTGTGGCTTAGACAAAAAATCTCTAGGGCCAACTGCCCCCTGAACGATGAAACTTTGTCTCTGATTAGGCATCTCGGGTGCCATGCCGGAGGATGATGGACTCCATGCAAGTACTTGGCGACTTCTGTGGAGACGATTATCTAGCGGTTCCCCATTGACGACGGTGGAAAGGACCCAGCAAGGCCATTCAACCTTGCTGGAAGTGCTTGAAGTTAGTGGGGTAC
>JAZHYW010017709.1:0-42956 GCA_037355805.1 Ixodes ricinus | reverse complement strand
TCTCCGCCGAAGTAAGGTCGCCGCGAACCCGCTCCTTCTCCCCGCACGTCGCGACCGCGGTTGTGCAATGTTTTAGACAAAGCCAACAGGTAAATAAAGCTTTTCTGGAACGCCCTACACAGACGTTAGTAGAGCGTCCCAAACCCCTATTGATAGCACGCCGTGCACGGACGCACGTATGTACGCAAAAAACAAGAAAGTTGCGCAAGAGCTTGTGATTGACAAGGCGCCCAGCTTGGCCCGACGCCAAAGCATTTGCCACGCGATCGCCGGCTTTTCCGCTTTCCCAGCATCGCTCTTCGTCGCTTCTTTGGTCCGCTCGCTCGCTCGCTCGTTGCGCCTGGTTGGTTTTTCTATTTTCTTGCGGAATTTTCTTTCTTTTCTTCTTTTTTTTACTAACTAGGAGAACATAGTGGTGACGTGTTTTCACGGAACAAACGTTCGTGCTCTATGCAGATCGGTGGCGTTCCTAGCGCGTATGCACAACGGACTTCGTGGTAGTAAAACATTCTTTCGTGAGCATTTTTTCTATAAAAAACTAAAACTAAATCGAGTTTTGACTTTAATGTATCTGTTGCGTAGCAGCGCTAGATACGGAGAGAAAACTGGGCGGCTTTCTCCGCTTTTATTAACTTTTTGTGCTCACCCACCGAGACATGGCCCACCCCACTTTTTCTATGAATTTCAGGCGGCAGGGGGTGGGCGATGACTCGGGATATTACGGTATATATATATATATATATATATATATATATATATATATATATATATATATATATATATATATATATATATATATTTTAGAGATGAAATTGTAACTTGAATGTCTAATTTCGCTGCTTGAATAATCGTTGGAAAATGACATGGTACCTTCCCCGTCCCCACCTCTCCCCCCCCCAAAAAAAACAAAAACTAAATAAATAAATTAAATAAAATGAAAAGAAATGAAGATTTTTAATATATCTTGGCATAATACCCTACTTGGACACTGGTGTTACGAGAAGTACGAGTAGCGACGGCAACAAAAATGGGAGTTAAGCTCACCGAAGAGCAAGAATTTGCTCTTCGCTTTAATAGAATTGCTAACCTTTCTTTGTTTCGTAGTTGGAAAACTTACCTTCAGATTTACCAAGATAATATCATCAAAATCTTTTTCCGACACGTCTACAAATGGAGTAGGATCGATTGCAATGCCGGCGCAGTTGACAACGATGCTCGCAGGATGAGAACACAACTTGGCGATGTTTTCAAAAAGCGAAGTCACCGATTTTGATTGCCCCACGTCAACCTTAAGAGCTTCATGGCCTGTGCCTGTGTATGAGAAAGGACTAATTCAGAAAACATATTTTTATGCACACTGCTATATTAGTTAGTAGGGTTATTAATCACATGAAATGAAAATAAATATTAGCAATACCAAAAAGAAAGAACATCGGGCCCTACCAAATATGTTTCCGCCTAATTTAGCGATTAGCAGAAGAAATAATTTAAAGAGCTTCGGAAGGTGTCAAGTTTTGAGGGTGATCTAAATTTCTGCACAGGTAACGTGACGTTAAGCCATGTGACGTCTTTTTTTCCGAGCTGGTAAACTAAATTAGTGTTGAAAACATGTGAAGTTCATTTTCTCGCCACATCTAGCGGCGAAACTGGGTTTATGTATAGGTCACGTGACATGAAGTCATGGGACGTGACTTTTCCCGGTAAATATAGCGGGAAAACTGGAAGCTGAGGCCACGTGAAGTCATTTTTTCCACTAAATCTAGCAGGAAAACTGAATTTTTGTATAGGTCACGTAAGATCGTACCATGTGACGTCAATTTTTTCGCTAAATTTAGCAGAAAAATGAATTTCTGCATAGGTCACGTGACATGAAATCATCTGACATAATTTTCCCGCTAGATTTTGAGGGGGAAATTGAATTGGTGTTGAGGCCACATGACGTCAATTTTTCCCCTGAATCCAGCAGAGAAACTGCATTTGTGTACAGGTTAAGTTTCGTAAAATCATGAGACGTCATTTTCCCCGCTTAATTTTGAGTGGAAGTTGATTTGGTGTTAGGGTCGCGTGAGGTGTATCTTCCCTCTAAATCCGGCGCGGAAAGTGAATTTGTGAACAGGTCGTGGGACATGAAATCATCTGACGTAATATTCTCCACTAAAGTTATTGGGGAAAATAAACGGCCTGAAACATACATCAAAGTGGGCCGACGATCCTAAGAAAACTAATCGCTTTAGAACAGGACAAAATATAAGAAATGCAAAGTAAATTAGATGGACATTTTTACACCACTTAACCTTGTTCAGAGACATGGCGACATTGAAATTATTTAAGTGCTGTACGACTGCTACTTTTGGGTATCTACGTATCATGGCAGCAAGCCGGTACGATGTCTATCAAATTCAAAACACTCAGGGTAATTAAGTAACTGACGAGTGTACTAGTGTCCGAGCATAAAAGAAAAGGGTCGGATGATGAAAGAGACAAAGGGAATGGATATTCTCACGCTGGTAGACACAGTTGTTTCATCCTAAACATTTCACCAACATTTCCTTGCTTGTCGTTAAAACACCTCCTAATTACGTTTCGAGCTCAAATATTCGAAGCAATCGTACATAAAATATCTTGCATAGCTACCTGTGTAATAAACGAAAATTATACATGACTGGGGGAAGTGACTGCCTGATTTATTACCAAAGCATAAAAAGAAAAAGAAGAAATGTAATGAAAGACACCATTGTCAAAATGACATTTGTTTCAGGGAATATCATTTGTCGACCTCTTTCTTGTCGGGAGCAATCCGTTAGTGTTGGAAAAAAATACTGGCTCTTGCATTCCGCTTCCCCTACCACCTGCCGTGTGACGAATGCACAAAACTATGTTCCTGGTTCCAGGATGTTCTAAGTCAGGTTCATGAGAGAACTCGTCGTCATGCTATGTCGGTTTGTAACTACGAAATACTCAAAAGGAATTTTGAGATCACGTGATCAAGGCAACTCGTACATTCACGAACTCTCAATAACGTAGACGTTTGGGCTAATTTGTTCGTTCTCAACTGTACAACCAGCCCACCAACGACAAGTAAAAAGTAAGAGAAGAATGACAAAAAACTGGCTCTGCGTATGTGTTACTGATGTGTAGGTGGTGCGGTTCTTGTCATTGGGATTTTATGGTTATTTAAAAGATGCTATTTAATCAAATGAACGCACAATTATTTATTTACAGCCATCTACCTGCCATAGAAACCGGGAAATATTGTAACAAAAAACAAAACACAAGACGTTTACAATTCTCTGTAATGCATAATTCAAGCGCAGTTCTGGAGGAGGAGGAGAGAAGTGGAGGGTATGCCCGTTTGACGTCACGAGGTTGACGTCACTCGTGACCCTCGTGACGTCACACGTGACGTCGCGTGTGACGTGATTATGGGTAACTTCCCTTTATGCTACGCGCGGTTACGACGACGAAGACGGCGACGGCGCTCAACTCGGAAACGGGCGCCTAAGGGCTGAGCTCTGAAACTTAACATGTGACACTAAGCATAAACTAACCATGTAACAACGTCTCGCTATGTGTCACATACCTCATTTGTAATTTAAGTCGTAGTTCTTTATCGTTAATTCGATGCTTAAGTGCTTTGTATCCGAAAGTAGAGGCACGGATACTTTGTTTCAGCATCGTAGAAGCCGGCGAATTACAAGACAAGCAAATTGCCTGTATCGGTAGATGTGTTGTGAGATATGAAAATGAGTGTGGCGGTTAACATGCATTTTAGGCTTTCTGCCGCATTCAGACATTGCTTTTGACTGAAAAGCTTTCTTCTTAGATTGCTGTGATGAACTAATGATTGTTCTTTTAGCGAGCAAACGTATACTAGAATGTATAGTCAATCAAAATGCTTGCCTGCGGCGCCTCCGAAGAAAACTGTAGCCCATCAGCAAAAGTAATTCACATCATAATGTTCAATTCCTGATTCACAGGCTATGCACGCTAGAGCTCTGCATGAGGCACGCAAACGCCTCTTGTTGGGCTTAGGCGTGCCCAGTTTCTCACAGTTGGTGTAGTATAACCCAGACCTTCCGCGGGCCTTATCGGTTAGGCATCCCATGGCGCCGGGGTCGTGCCGGGTAAGCCTGAGAGTCGGTGTACCCGGGTCGGGTCAAGCCCCAGAAGTAGGCCCGTGCAGTGATCTAATAGACGCAAATGACCTTGTGGTGATTTAACTGGCTCTGATATTCCTACATCAGTGCAGATAATGATGACTTCAACGTTAATAATGCTGCATGGAGCGTTTGTTATAGATGGATCAGGTTTTAAAAAAAGGACGGATGACACTTTGTGCCACCCGCCATTATGTGCCATATTAGTCATCTCCTAAGCAGCACACAGTAGAGCCTCAAAAACGTTCCGGCTCTAGAGCTCCCAGCCGAATTGGCGCAGAAAATGGGGATGGCTTCGGGTCATTGCGAAGTCGGCCATATCGCATGCCATTAAGACTCACCATGGCTGTGTTCCAAATCTTACCCAAATACATCCGAGTTGCTCCGGCTGGTCGTATGGTCGTATCACGTGACAACACAGAACGAGCAACGTTGAACGCAGTAAAGGTTTGGACGCAAAGGTACAACACCCTTACTCTGGCGGAAGATGAAGTGAAATTTGGAACACGCCCTATGCGAAACAAAAACTAGGGTAGCGAAATGTATCTACGCGCAGACTTGTACCCCTGAAAAGCTAGGACCATACACCTTTCCAATAATCTCATTCTGCGGGCTGCCATATTTTTCTCTTGGGCCGTGGAACGCGTTCCGCGCATGCGCAGTAGCCCTCTTCCACCAAATATGATCCGCCGCGCATGCGTCCAAAGCTCAGTGACTCGGCATATTTTTTTTCGCCTGGGTGACAAGTGTTTCAGTCGTCTATAATGAGGGACAGTTTGAAAAACACAGGACATGCATTATTACGTCGGCGGGTGTTTTCGGGGATTTTTTTTACGTTCTTACAGGCTTCGCCGCAGCCTCATTGACTGTGAAACCAAGGTTAAACGATGATGAGACGGTTGGGTTGTCACTGATCCATGCCCTGCATTACTTAGGCTGCCAGCGACAATAAAATCATACATATGGAGGAAAACATTTCTTTGTGGCTTTCGCCACTCTTACCCGGCAAAGACTCGACAGTAGTCTTTGCTCCGTCAAGTTAATATCGGCCACAATGACCCGACATCCTTCCTTGGCAAGGGCGTGGCAAACAGATCTGCCGATGCCGCTGCCACCTCCTGTTACGAGGGCAAACCGGGCCCGAAAGAAGCTCGAAGTACTGGACATGGTTTTCAGGACCAGTTCTAAAGCAGAGGCTGTAGCAAATATAGAACACGTATGGAGAATGGCGTGCGTTAAGGGGAAACCGTCACTACACCGGCGTGGGTTCGTAGCGTGGGCCTACACTCGTGGAGGAGTAGCAGGTGCGCAGCTGGGATCTGATATGGCTTGAACAAAGCAGCTATGCGATGCGCGCGGTCGACCCAAATATTTTTTTTTATATATAATTTAGCACTAACATGTTATGCCGCTTCGCTTCGCCAATTCACCTGCTATCATGCATGTGCCTGAGGCCTCTGAAAAAAGTCACAAAATTATATTTGCAGCTGATTTTATGGGTTACAGCTCAAATAATTCTGGGATCTCGTTTTTTATGTATATATTTGTTACGATCTTTTATTAGGCACAGTAAACGTTTTATAGGTAGCTGTACTGTTTCCTGCGGATGCCTGAGCATGTACTTTTAGGAGTGCTGAATAACCTCATTGAGACAGTGAACTGGCCAGCAGGAATGAAAACAGCTATTGTGAAAACGCTGTATATAGGAGGTTCAACGAGAGACCTTAAAAACTATGGCCTAATATCTATACTGTCCTGGATTGCATTATTACTTGACAAACACTTGTTAAAGGTAATGAGCAGTTTTTCAGAAGGGTTTAATTTATTATCCGATCACTAGTACTGTTTCGTCTCTGAATGGGGAACTGAAGCTTTATTAGAAACTTTTACCGATTGCCTACACGCAGGTTTGATAATAACCTGTACACCTGTGCAGTGTGCCTGGATGCTTCAAAAACTTTAAATAGCATAAACTTTACGAAATACTGTGTTCTAAATTTTACAAACTTGGTTTTAGGGTCTCCATTTTTGCTTTTCAAAGGGTACCTTTCAGGCCGATCCAAAGTCGTGGCTTTTAAAAATTGCAAATGTATTCGAACTTTCGGCACTGCCCGGATGCCGCAGGGTTCAGTTTTGTCGCCTTTGTTGTTTAAAACTGATCTAAGTGATCTTCCTAATGCCCTCTCCGCATGTAGAATATATCAAAACGCAACCGAAACCGTTTTGATGTCATGTGACGCGGATTATCACGTTGCCATTCACAAACTTCAACATTATCTTACTTCCACAATGCACTGGTCTTATACTAACTTAATTAAAGTGAATGCTTCGAAGACAAAACTTGTTTGTTTTAGGCCCCCGCTAAAGTAGCTGGATCTATCAGATACTGTAGCGCTGCATACTTCCACCTTTAGTTCATGTGGTTGCTAACGTCTTCAGTATGTGAAATCGGTAAAACGCTTGGGAATGAACTTTGACAGTGACTTGACATGGTGCACTCGTATGACGTATTTATGTAAACGATTAATAATAGTAATAATAATGATAATAATGCTTTTTCTGATTCGTGCCCCATAACAACCAGTAGGGTAAAATGTGGTGGCACATAAAATATAATACAAAAGAAAAATCCATAACAATATCTGCCACTGTTACAAAATACGGCGCGGGTCAATAGCCGAAAATATATAAATCAAGCTTTGTTTAAAGACTAAAATATCTAAAACAATCATCTACGTGAGGCAACAATTCATTACCACAAATTTGCATCCGCACCAATGGTGACAATTTTGATTGCACAAAGGGATAAAATACGCTGGTTCCTCTATAGCTCGAGCTGGCACATGAAATCCCATGCGATGACACCAGTTCACAATCCATATGGCCGTGAACAACTTTATGTACAAAACAAACATCACTAAAGTCCGTCTTTCTAATAAGTTGCGCAAGGAAAGTTCTTTAAGAATGTATTCCATAGTCGTAATAACATCTCCCCTCAAAATACCCATCATAAACTATTCAGAAAAAATCGTTTTTGAACCCTTTCGGATTCGCTCTGCATCAGGTGCAGTCAGCGAATTCTATGCAACGCTGCTGAAACTCGAGTCTAACTCGCACCAAGGTGCAAAACAAGCGGACGAAACATAAAGAATTGTAGAAGTTACACGTCACGCACGATATCATTGCCATCACTCGAAAAGCTGAAGCGACAATCTGGCTAACATGATTTGAAAAGGAAATGATTGCTATCAAAACAAACGCCACGGTTACGTGCTTGTTCAACCCGTCAAACAGTACGATTGCCAAGTATGTACAGGTAAGAAATGTTCTTGCGTTTTCTACACACAGTGAGTATATTGGTTTTAACTGGATTTACCAGTAAAAAATTATCAAGACACCACTCAGAAATGCGTGATACGTCGTCCTCTTAAAGAGCACAGTCATCTTCTGATTGTATTCTGATAATAAGTTTGATGTCTTCCGCATATAAAAGACATTTGCGCATTCTTTAAGCAACAGGTTGATGTCATTGATAAATACAAGAAAAAGAGGAGTGGCCCTACGTCGAACTTCTGATAGGCTGCGCAATACACGGACACTATTTTGACGATCAGCAAGATAACTATTAAACAAAGTTAAAAGTGACGTTGTTATACCGTGTAATGATAGTTTGTACAAGAGCAATTTATGATGCAACTTATCTAAAGACTTTGATAAATCAAAATAAACAATGTCAGGTTGTCCTCACGAAAAAACAATCTGCGCTATACAATCCAGGAAAGAACAAAGATTTGTTTTTACTGAGTGACCGTTTACAAATCTGTGCTGAACGCTGCCTAGTTTTCGACTGAAGTAAAAAGAAACAAGGGTATGTATGACAGTCTCAGACACCTTTAGAAAAGAACACAGCAAAGATACAGGGAAAAGATTTTCTAACTTTGACACGCCACCGGTTTTGTGCACTCACACTACAACTGAATTTTTTCACAAAGATAGAATAACTTAATTACTTAACCAAAGATTAAGTATATGCTTTAGCAAAGGGAAAACAAATCAGCTCAACCCTTGACAATGAAACCAGGTATAAGGTAGGCACCCACAGAACGCTTAGGTTTTATTATTTTATTATTTTCATTGCCTCTGAAATTTCGTTTGTGTTTTTCTGAAACTGTAAAGGTGTCGTTACATTCAATTTTACCAACATTGGGTATACTTCCACATACATCTGTGGAGTATCACTCACTAAAATGGTTTCGAAAGATACCCGCTACTCCTTCAAGAGACGTTACGGAGTCCGTACCATTGCGTAAAGTGATGATTTTCGAAGACGCCTTTCTATTTTGCCTGACCAAACGCTATAATTTATCGCGCTCGCGAAGCAGACTACTTTCAGCATTTTTTCATCAACACGTACCTTTGTCATGTTGTGACGGCTTGGAGCTGAGCTAGTTGGTTTGACATGCTTTCTTGAATACCAGCTGAACGTATATGAAAAGCGAAGGAGAGACGAAAACAAAGACACGCACTGCTGGACTATCAACCTTTTATTTAAAAACTTCTTTTTCTTCTACACTATCTGTAAAGGTAACCTCTCTTCGTCTAAGATCCGACAAATGAAGAAGAGGTTAGCTCTACAGATAGTGTCGAGGCCGGAGGCGAGACAGTTATCGTCATAACCTGTCAAGGTTCCTTGACGGCATTGCGAACGAGGCATTAGCGACATCCACCAGGTGCTCTTTGCTAATCGGGTAATTTGTTTTAAAATTCTTTTTTGTCTTTTTCTGATGTGATAATGCTCCATTGAACACGAATAGACCAAGAAATAAGCGTCGAAATTTCGTTGTAGTATCTCTTTAAAACGCGAACTCACTGCGCTCTGTGTTGGTTTAGCCTAGGATAGCACATCTTACAATATATAGTTCCATGATGTAGTGCGTTTGGAGCGATTTGATTGGACCTATAGCTCCGGACGTCGAGCTCCGCTCTGATTTAGGTGCATTTAAATCATCCAGTGGGCTAGTTGGCTTTACATCTCGGTAAAAGTATCACAAAGACAAGGGAGGAATAGCTTAGCGACAAGATAGAGCGGTACTTGCCAATGGCGTTTATTACTGAACGAGAGAAATACAGAGCTCTGTCTTTCTCTCACTTAGTAAAAAACGCCAGTCGTAAGCAGCGCTCTCCCTTGTCTCTAGGTTCTTACTCCCTTGTTTTTGCGCTAATTTTACCAAATTGATTTAGGTGAGGCGAAGTAGAAAAATTGCTGGGCTTGAAAAACAAAAACCGTACAAAAGGGGCAAAACTTGGAAAGTGGGTTTTTTGTCGGCTGACAAAATCACTTAATAAATGTACAGTACGCGGCACATGGCAGTTTAGAAAAATTCAAAAAGCCGTTCTAATTTCGAAGTTATTCATAATATTTTTTAAAAGCCACCCACAAATAAACCTATCCTTGGCAAGTGCGTAAAAATTACACTGATTTTATAACCATGTCATTCCCGTCTTGGAAAGAGGAAGACAGGCCATGTGAATTGCGAGAATCAGAAATAACCAAAAATAGCCGTTTTAAAAGAAAGAATAAATTAGAGGGAAATAAAGAACTAGGCAAATCTAATGTGACCCTTAGGATACAAGCAAGTGTATGGTGATAGTCATAGTGACATTGGGTCTCGGTGCCTGGCCCACTAGTCCATCTGGTGGCGGGTCTCCAGGAAAGCGGGTACCTTCGCCTTGATCTGGTCAGGTAACTCGAGGTGTTGGAGCGGCAGGCTTCTCCAGGCGCTCTACGTGGCAGCCACGCTCGTTGGAGTCCAGCGACGGCTTCCTGGAACCGGTTTAGCGCTTAGCTTGCCGTGGCAGCTGTCGGTCGCTCCTTAAGCCGCCCGTTGCGGTCAGTCTCCCGCCTTCCACACGCCCGCTCAGTGCCACGCTTTCCTCGCTCGTGCTCCTTTTCTTTGTTGACCACGCTGTTTTGAAATAATCATTGTCATCGATCAAATAATGACATCCCCCCTTCTCCTTTCAGAAATTCTTCTCATGAAGATTCCTCCACGTGACATGCATCGCCGTGGTCGCCGACTCACGCTAAAACACAATCACTTTCTTTTGTAGCAGCCGCGCGCATGTTCAAGCAGTATGCACCGATAGCGAAACAAATAACTTACCATATAGTACATACTTCAATAATTAACGAAATAAGTTTTCATTTCACAGTCCTGGTTTTATTCTCCTTTGAAATCTCAGTGTGACTCAAAAAGTCTGCCCCAACATTATCCTTTCCTCTTATGTACTCTACGTGAAAGTTCTGGTCTTAGCAGCCACGTGCTCCATCGCCTCATGCTGCTATTAGTTTGCTTCACTTTACCCAAAAATCAAATGACCTACGATCGGTTTGTATCATGAACTTTCTACATAAAAGAAATAGACGAAATCTCTCGACTGCCCACACAATCGCCAAACACACTTTTTCTATTGTGGCATAATCCTTCACTGGTTTGGTCAGCTTTCTGCTAGCGTATGCAACAGGTTGAAGAAGGCCTTCGCTTTCCTGCTGTAATACTGCAGCCAAGCATGCATAAGATGCATCTATCCCCAAAACAAACTGCTTATCCGAATCTGCAGCCAAAAGGATAGATGATCTTTAAAAGTAATATTTGAAGTTCTCAAAAGACTCCTGCTCTTCACCATACTGAACTTCATTTCGTGCTTCTTTCTTCGTAAGTTCCACCAGTGGAGCAGCAAGATCCGCGTAATATGCCACAAACTTGCGATAGAAGCAGTAAATCCAAGGAACGACCTAACTTAGTGCTTATTCACCGGTCTCGGCACGTCTTAAATGCTTCCAAGGATGTTTGCATTAAGCACGATTTTCCCTCCGCCTTGTTTGTGCCTGAGAAGGACTGTCCCATGCAATCATCTCTACAATTCTTTGGCCGCGCTGTGATTTTAGCGGACTTCAGTCGATCAAAAACTGTCATCATTGGTTCCACGTGTTGTGTTCACGAGTCTGATCCGATGTGAATATCATCGATGTAGTGGTGAGCATCAGGGATTTCATTAAACTGCTGTCTCATGAGCCTTTTGAAGATAGCCGAGGCGTTTTACTGCTCAAGCGGCATAAACTTGAACTGGTAATGTCTGCTCCCCGATGATAACGCCACCTTCTCCATGAGTGGCGCCTCCAACGCGATTTGCCAATATCCTTTCGATAAGTGAAACATGAAAAATAACCTCTTTCATCTTACGTTAGCAAAGGTGACGTCTATTTTTGGGATTGGCTCTGCGCGCCCCTTCGTAGGGTCATTCAATCTTCGGTAAGCAAAAAAAGAACTTGTTGGGCCCGTGTTTCTTTTCAACGATTACGACGGGCGCGTTGGAGGAGCTGTGCACCGCTTGATGACCTTCAGCTGAGGCATTTCAGCAATCTCCTTTTCTACCACACCTTGGACCGCAGAGGGCACCGCACATTGCCTCACGCGGACTGGCTCCACGGCAGTCAGCTTCAGCTCACACGTAACCAAGCTGGTCCGGCCAAGTCGGTCCGAAAAGAGGATTGGTACTGGTCAATCAACCTCAACAGTGCGTCCTTCTTAATAAATTCTTTCTTCCTCCAATATGAAGCTCGTAGTCGAATTCGCTCTTCCTGTTTGCGATTTCAAAGGAACGTTTTCATTGCATATTCAGCTTATTGTGATCGTTTGGAAGCAGAATAAGAACCAAGTCCCCTGGTCTTAGTCGACGGTTGATGCTTTGTTGTCATAGTTATTCGTGTACTTGCCCTTGGCATCTTCCAAGCAACAGTAAGCCAAAGATAACTGGTTCTGCCGGTACATTATATAGTATAACAGTAAGGATATGAAGGGAAAGAGATGGTTCAGAGGAAAGGAGGGGAACAAAGTTTCGGCCGAACGGTCTTCTTCAGGAACACTAAAAGGGGAGATGACAGATCAAAATATATATACAACGTAGATACAAAAGGCGGAGTTTATTTTTCAGCGGTAGCACGTTGGTGTAGGTTCTCTTCACGTTATCTTTGAGTGATTCGTTGGACCAAATCTTTTTTAGGACGGCCAAAGGTCCACGTAATTTTCGTATATAAAGAAACTCAAAGGGTGAGAACCTCAGGCTCGTTTGCGGACTTCTCCTTTCTAGGCAAACAACATTGCCGGTATGTACATATCCGAGTCCTTCAGCCCCTCTTAAGACATTTGTTTCATCATCTCTTCGATGTTCCCGTTAAGTTTCTCCACTAATCTATTCGCCATTCGGTGGTAAGGGGTGGTTAATATACGCTTCACAGACAGAAGTCTGCTCCCCTTCTTCAACAGAGTTGAGGTGAAGCAGGAGGCTCGACCGCTAAGGACCTCGCATAAAATCCTGTATCTTGCGAACATTATCTATCAGTGCTTCTGGCACTTGCTCCGTCCCAATGTTCCTCAAGGGAAGAGCGTCCGGGTACGTTCTGGCCACGTCCACCATCGCCGAAATATATTGTTTGCACGACCTTGCCGTTGGTTTATTTGTTCCGATGATGTCGTCTACCACCATTTTGAATGATGTCTCGATTGTAGGCATTGTTCTTAGAGGTGCTTCGCCTACTCTGCATTTTGATACTTTTCGTTGGCAGACGTCGCACAAGCGAACATATTTTTGATGTTAGTATGAATTCCGGGTCAGAAAAACTCTTCCGTCACCAATGTCAGCGTGTTCTTTCCGCCTTGGTGCCCAGACATGATGCCATCGTGAGTCATAGCCAATACGGTTGACCTCTATCCCCTTAAAAGTACCAAGTGCTCGACGCTCCTTCCAGTGGAAGCACGCAATTTTGAAAAAGCAAGTTGCTACGGATCACCATCTCGTGTCTTGTGCGGCATCTGTGCTTCGTTATTCCCTTTCAAGCGTTATGGTAGCACTTCTTCATGGGCGCGTCATTTCTCTGCTCTCTCGAAATCTCCTTGGCTGTCATTTCCAAGATTAGAACCTGCGGCAAGTTTAGTGGAGGCTGTTTTCTCTCCTAACTGCTCTTCTCCACCTGTCCAAGCCCGGCGATGTTCGCTTCAAGCCCTGTCGAATGTTTACGCCGCCGGCTAGAGTCGTGCCCTGGTGAATCAATTCCGTTCTTCTCAATTACCTTATTTTTCCTGTTCTCGCGACCCACATCTTGTTCAGTCCTTGGTGGTACTTTGTTGCTTACCTGTTGGTCGTGATTCCAGGCGGAGTCCGGCCTCGTGTGACTTTGTCACCTGGGGGATGTAACCAAGCACTAAATCATATAGTGGGTTGCCGATGCATTTCGCAATGACCTATCCGGGGAAATAGCTTGGTAACAATTAGGTCTGCTTCCGCTAAATATTTTCAATTTTTATTAAACAAGAATACCCGGCGTGCGCTGCCCATGTAGCTTCCCACGGTAACTAAGCTCTTCCTCACAATTGCGGTAATGCAACGAGTGTCTCGCAGCGCTGTACCACTTTGCTTTCCGAAGCTACCCTTGACCAGGGTGTCGAACCGGAACCGAACCGAACCGAAAACCGGAACAGAACCGTTATTTTTAGCCGAACCGGAACTGAACCGAACCGAAACCTTCGCCGCCATCTTGGAACTGAACCGGAACCGAACCGAAAAAAAATATAACGGTAACCGGTTCAAAACGGTTCAAGGTAATTTTTTATTTTTTTAAGTATCAGAAAATGCACATATGGGAATAAAAAATTGGCGGCTGTATTTCTATATATTGATCAAATCGTCATGTACAGAATTGCAATGTATGATAAATTGTGGGTTTTTGTGGCGCTTTTGTATTGGCACTATGATTAACCATGTGTCACGTTGTCACGTGACGTCATGGTGTCAATACATGTTGTCAAGTAATGTCACGTGACCTCGTGACGTCACGTGACTCACGGTGTCAACTCGATTTAACTTGAGGAAGTCACTAGATGTATTAACCTTGTTGACAGCGTGACGTAACATGACATCACGATTTTGTACCGAGAGTGACGTGACACCGTGACGTAAGCGATTTTCAAAACCTTTAGTCGAGTGCTCGGGTTCATGACAATCAGCATCGCCAAACATTCGGATAACGGCTCATGTCAACTAAATATGATAATAGCCAAATTCTAACAATATCTGAAGCTCAGCCCAAGTTTTTGATTTCCAAACCCTAGCCGCCTAGGGCATGACTATGATGAACACTGACGGTATATAGTTAGCGTCAGATCACGTGGCCGCTTGTTCAAATGGCGAGTTGAGGAGGGGATCGACAGCTGTCTCTTTCCTCTATTTTTTTCTGCATCTGCTATTACGCGGAGGGGGAAACTAATGGATGTTTTCGCAAGTTATCAACGTCAGGGGTTACTTCTTAACAGTATTTATTGAAAGTACAAAAATATGTTTCAAGACCAATTTTACATCATTGAGGCACCCAAACATTTTTTTCGTTGTTGCTGAGCTGCATCCGAAAGATGTCCCCGAGAAAAGAAGTATTGAAATGACTAAATGCGACTTATTAATATGACGTTACTCTAAGCTACATGTGTGTACGGAAGGAATACCTAAAAAAAAAAGATTTTAGTGACCTCAGAGGGACAGCCGAACGTTGGCAGTCGCTGTAAGTCTCACACGAGCGTCGTTCTCAAGCTATTGCCCAAGTTTCGACCCCCTCTGTATTTTGCTTAAAGGAGCTATAAAAAGATTTCCATGCACCACTAAATACTACTCAGGATCACTCCCTAACATTAATAATCGATTAAACTTGGCTTTGCTGTTTTTTCTAGGCAATGGCAGTCGCCAAAAAATTAGAAAAATATGAGCATCGTTCATCCCCTCAACTCGAAGCCAGAAGCGGCCACGTGGCCTGGTGCCTATCTTATGCCGCCAATTAACGTTAAAAGAATTCGGCTAATCTCATCACAGCAGTAGTTTGACACGAGCCGCTACCCAAGTGTCCGCAGAGGCATTGATTGTTACGAGCCGATGTATAGTGCTCACGCAGTTCTCTTGTCCAATCCATGAGCCGCGCTCGACTGTCGTTAGGCGGGTGGTTTTGATCCCACAATTACGACATCAATCTTTGCGAAGGCAAGACTAAAAGAAATAGTCTTATTTTATCCTCGCAATTTCACCGCGACAAAGAAGCGTCTGAATCAGTGGCGGCCTGTGCGAGTATACTTGGGCCAGACTAGGACCAGTACGCCTCGGAAAATTCATGAACATTCCAACCCGACATTGTTTTAGGACCCCTTTAAACTTCACGGGGTGCAAAATAAAAGCAATGAAGGGTTGCTGTTAAAAAGTGACAAATAAAATTGTCGAATTAGCAAACACAAACGGAGGAGGCAATTCCTCAGGAATACTTTTAGCCTTTCCACTCTGGCGAAGAAGGAAGACCAGCGAAGCTGTACTATGGTGGGAATGAAGTAATGGCCGGCCGCAAGTCGGCAAGCCAGGGTGGAGAGGCTCGAAAGGTTGCCACCATCTATAAGCAACGGCAGCAACCAAACAACCGGCCAGCCGTTTGTCTGGTTGCCGTCGTCACTTATAGATGGCGGTAGCTGTCCAAAGTGTAGTGTCATCATTTGTTTGCTGACGGACACGATACTGGGGAAACTAGCCTTTAACAGCTCCGCTGTTAAAAGAAGTGTGTGTGTGTGGGGGGGGGGGGGAGGGGGGGTTAGTTTTAAAAACATACTGTGTTGTAAAGGCTCCTCTTCCCCACATCTTTGGCGCAGACCAAAAAGTGTTACCCCGGAAACTACTCTGTTTGCAAAAACGCTTTTGCGAAAAAAAAAACACGTTTTTGTCGTGCCAGACGTTCGCGCCGTTCCTCACGACGATGCACTAAGAATAATAATACGTGCCTTTCAAATACTTGGCTTTCAATGAGCTTGAACCTCCTGCAGCGTGCAATTTGCACCATCAAATTCGATTTTCGCAGCAAGAAGAAATCACAATGACTACCAGCCTATAGTGTGATGACGTCAAGTGCATACCATGGTAAACAGTTAAGCTTTCTGGTGAAATGTGATGTTCGCAACACTAGCAATAGATGTCCTAATTGTAAAGTTGTGCAGTATTTATAGCAGTCTCGCGATGATATACGGCAGCATAGAGAAATGTTAGAGCGCATGACTATTTAAGCATAGTGTTGTAAAGTGAGGGCCCAAAACAAGTGCAGGTAAAACCGAATATAACATTAGCCTCCCGAGGCAGTATTTAGCGAAGTTTCGAGCTCATGCAAGCTGATGAAATGTGATTTTATACTAAGATTTTAGGAATATTCGTCTGTCCTTTGCGCTATTTATGTAAAATTATGAAATTCATTGCGTGCATCTTTGCGCATCTCTTTTTGCAGTAAGGCGTTCTGTAAGGGATTATTTAGAAAAATAACATTAATTATCTCTCTCTTTTTGAACATTTCGTGCATTTGACTTCCAATCTATCATGTGAGCACAGAGTCCTTTTTGGCATACCCTGCAAGCCGATGTTTCACACTGCCAATCAGCAAACAGAAAAACACTTTTCCGCAGACTCCACAGCTCGCGTAGTTTCGAGTATCGTCTTTCCGCGTCGGTCTCAAGCGGTTCTATGAACTTTATAATGTAAAATTTATTGATCATTATAAAAATATATTTGATTACTAACTGAATATTTGACAACATAAATTAAGGGCCGACCACCCTAAAGCAATGCCCCCCAAATTATCTAAAAGGTTCCCTGCAAATCTTTTCCGGCTTTTTTATCCTCGACAGGCACGTTGTAAGTGAAACGGGACGGCGCCTTACACACATTTCTAATTTTGAAGCTAATTTAAATAACTATGTGTTCCTCACACATATAACTTCTCAAACATATAGAAATCTGTTATTGCCTCATTTACGTGGTGAACATTAATTTAATGTGTCTGTGGGCTGGACAAAAACAAAGTAAACCGGGGCGCGCGGCGGAACTATGACGATTACGCACGCAAACCGTCAGAAAGTGTCCAATTAGGTAGCTGCCATGTCGAGTAGAACGTGAAATACTACTTCGTTTTACTTAACAAAAAAGAATCTTGGAGGACGCTTAAGCTTCACCTTTAAAAGTGGAACGCGATAGCGTTAACGGGCCTCGTTTGCATCGCATTCGCTTTTGCCGCGTAAGCGTGCCTCGCGTGGCCTAGTCAAAAGTGCCTGACTCGCAACCGAAGGGTCGTGGGGTCGAATCCCGCCTAAAATTCTTAATTTTTATTTCTTTAAGGCAAAGGAATTACTTTAAAAAGTGAAATCAATTGAGACATACGGCGACCTTTAATTCGCATTACATGTCATGTTTTAATCACTCTCATTCCACGCGTGATGTCACGTTTCACGTGAGCATTGTGGGTTGTTTGAAATTCTTGCGCGAGGGCATGTTGCTCTGACGTCATAACCCTATCGACCAATCAGGATTTTTCAGTCACGCCACCGACATCGGCTTTTCTGCGACATGAGCTCCTTAACGCTATGGCGTTAAAATCATCAATTAGCAAGGGTGATGCTCACTTGCAACTTAAATTGGCCGGCATCTTGTCAAGAACAAACCTCCACAGCCAGGCTATGCCAGCTTGTCCTGCATAAGAAAATGTTCACTTGGGCAAGCGCTATTGTGGGCCAGATTCAATCTGAGTGCGAAGGTGCGTATAGATTAGAGTGAACAATTGTGATTACTCTATGATGCATGATTAGTCGCATGCATGCGGTGCTGAGTGCAAACAATGTTTGGTTAGAACAACAAGCATTTTGATTTCCGCTCGGTGTTTCTATAAAAAATAGACTGAAAGGAATTATCCTAAAACTTTTGTGACATTTTGAAAATTTCATTGCTTTCAGCTCAGTTGTGTCGTCACCATATACATATATATTGTGAAGCGTATTTCGTAAACCATATTTCATGATATATATGGCCACGAGGTGCTCATTTCATAATTTTATGTGATGTAATTAATTCCTTAGTTCAAGGACACAATCACGATTTCACTTTTAATACTGCGACACAAGGCTGTACTAATCAGGGGTATTTTAGGCGACCTACCACACTTCGCGACAACATTTTATACCGTATAAATAGATCAGCTTAAATTTTAGAATTTTACTTAAAACGAAGAAAGGACAAGGAAATACAGTATAGTTCTAAATTTCAAGCTTATTTATTTACATGTATGTACCAACAAGCTCAACTCTTTACTCTTGTACTTAAACATTTTGATTCAGGTAAAATATATGGTACTGGTAAACAAAGGGATGTTGAGTCGTATGAACATGACGTAACATACGTTAATGTAGATTTTCTTCTACTCTTGCGTCGAAATTAAATAACTGAATTTCATATTTCTGGTACCTAAAAAACACAAGTAAATTGCACGGACGATCGAAGAAACTGTATAGTAGATCGTTTCACGGCGTAAATAGTGTATATTGCCAGAACACCGCGGAAAATGTATTCTCAATTTAGCGGTTCAAACCGGTTCGAACCGGTTCGAACCGGTTCGAACCGTTATTTTTTGCTCCCCGGAACTGAACCGGAACCGAACCGAAAGCCGTGAACCCGAACCGGAACCGAACCGATAAAAATTTCGGTTCGACACTCTGCCCTTGACTACACGTATATTCTCCGCTAAGAGCTTGGTTGCCCGTCCTACGGTTTCATTTACAACTGGAATCCTGACTCCATCCCTCAAAGTAATGTAGGCTTGTCCGATTTCCCTTGTCTTTCATCTGATGCTCTCCACAGGCACGAAACTTGAAGCTTATCGCAAGGCCTCATGTTGCATCTTTCAACTTGATGTCGCTGCCTCCCACAGTGCTAACACGAATGCTGTCTGGGGCATCTGCTTTGGCTCTGACAATTATCTGCATTGTTCCCCATCTGCTTACCCAAAAGGCATCGGAGAATCCCCTTGCCCATAGACATTACTCTTTCGAAAATTTATATGGGAAAAGCCACAAAAAAGCGGCGTTAGTTTATCACAATATTATTTTAAAAAGAGACGATCCGATCATTAAATCCCTAAGGCTTCAAAGCCTTAGGGGTGAGTAGTGATCATGGGTGCGGCCTTAGGGGTGAGTAGTGATCTTGGGTGCGGGGGTGTTGCAACCACACCGTTCATTATATGGACCTGTTTTTTTTTTCATACAACTATTCCTCGGTCAATCTAAATTAAAGTTACGCTTATCGAGTAATAAACGCGTCGTCTAGAGGTAATTTGGGTGTGTATGATCATTCAACATCAAAAGTTTGTATTGGGATGCTGCTATCGCCCACCTTCTTATGTTACTGATTTTACAGATAAACTGCATGATGCGTTGAATGCAATTCCAACGCGTTTTCCAAATACGCCCCTGCTTTTAATGGGTGATTTTAATTATCCTAACATTGTTTGGGTTCCAAGTGACCTCCGCTCTGACCCTTTTTCAACAGACTGTGCAAAGTTCTTAAGTGTACTTTCTGATTTTCATTTCATTCAATTAGTTCACAGCCCGACGAGAGTAACGGCTACAACGTCAAGCATTTTAGATCTGATTTTTACTACTCTGCCCAACCTAATTGGTCCAATTACTTACCATTCTGGCCTCAGTGACCACCTGTTATTACATTTTACCTTGTGCATTCCTTCAACTTGTGTTAGAAAGCAAAAGAAAATTATCCGAAGCTATAGGAAAGCCAATTTCGATGCTATTATTGTTGAATTTTGCAGCTTTTTAGATGCTTTTTTTAGAACGTCTCAGAGCGCTCTGTTGAAACTAACTGGACGCTTTTCAAGGAAGCGGTGATTTTGCTCACTAAAAAATATATACCTTTGAAAACCTTGATTGTAAATTCTACTTCACCATGGTTCAACAGGGCGCTTCTGGGGTTATCGAACAAAAAGAAACGTTTATTTAGAGCTGCCAGGCTCACGTCCTGCCCAGTTCGCTGGCAGAATTACTTCAGTGCTGCTCAGTGTTATAAGAGCGCAGTTCAGAGTGCTAAGCTCAATTTCCTCCACAATTTACTACCATCTATGTTAAAAAATAATCCGCGTCAATTCTGGAATGTATTGTCCCACCGGGATAGACCCTCATGTATTTCATTGAAAACACTAGACGAAACTTTGATCGAGGAATTTTTATGTGCTAAAATGTTCCAAGAAGTGTTTATTAGGTATTTTTCTAGCACCCCCATCTGTGCAAACCGAAGCTATGATGCTGATTCCTTCCCGTTAATGGATCCTATCATAATTTCTCCCGATGGTGTTCTGAACATCATCAATTGTCTTAAGCTGTCCTCGGCGACTGGAATAGATAAGATTAACTCAAAATTTCTTAAAGCTACAAATCAATACTCTCCCGTAATCCTTGCACATATCTTTCAACAATCACTTGAGACTTCATTAATACCAGCCGGCTGGAAAATTGGTAAATTTATTCCCTTGCACAAATCTGGTAATAAGAACGTTCCTATCAATTATAGACCCATCTCACTAACCAGCGTTCCCTGTAAAATTTTTGAACATATGATCTGTACGCGACTCGTTAATTTTCTCGAATCTAATTCATTCTTTTCACCAGCTCAACATGGCTTTAGAAAATATTTATCTTGTGAAACGCAACTTTTGTCTATCACCAGCGACTTTCATTCGGCACCACTGGATCAGGGATCTCAGGTGGACTGGATATTTCTAGACTTTGCCAAAGCATTTGACAAGGTATGGCACAGACGTTTTGCTTAAGTTATGTAAACTTAACATCGACTCTAACGTGTTTAACTGGCTAGTATCGTTTCTAACGAATCGGTCACAATTTATAACGTTTAATGGTACTAACTCCTGCTCTGCACCCGTCTCTTCCGGAGTGCCTCAAAGGTCCGTTCTGGGACCTCTACTCTTTTTAATTTATATTAATGACATGCATGGGGTGGTTTCTTCCTCAGTCAAACATTTTGCTGACGACTGTGTTATTTATCAAGTAATATCTAATGACTCTGACTCGCAAAAACTGCAACATGACCTAGATTCCATACTACACTGGTGTGAACTCTGGTCAATTGAGCTCAATATTAATGAATGTAAAATAATGCGCATAACAAGTAAACCGAACTTCAATTTGGCTTATAGTATTATTAACACACCCCTAGAACTTGTACACTCATACAAGTATTGAGGTGTGATTTTCCTTTCCTGAAAACTTCATATTGACTATATGACTAACAACGCCAATCGAATGCTTGGTTTTATCAAACGTAACTTTTATCTCGCCCCATCATCATTAAAACTATTCAATTATAAAACACTAGTTAGGTCCAAACTAGAGTATGCAGCCTCCATCTGGGATCCCTCAACCTTTTACCACGCTGATTCACTTGAAGGTATTCAGAACAGAGCTGCACGTTTCATAATGGCCAATTATAACCGCACCGCAAGCGTAACATCAATGAAAGATAATTTGTTACTCCCAAGCCTCGCACCGGAGGCATGCGGTTTAGAGAAGCTCGTTTTAGCGAACGCCGTTTTACCGACCCCGGTTTATCGAACCCTTTTATAGAGAACCCAGTTTAGAGAAAATGGCGATGAGCCTCCTTTTAGCGAAATCGGCCGCCGCGAAGCGGCGTGTACGGGTAAATCAGGTGAGTTAACATTTTTGTAATGAGCCGCCGCAGACTGCCGCCGCGAAGCGGCGGGAGCGCAGCGGAGGGCATGGCTTAACACGCGCACCAGTGATACACGCGAGAAGTAGGAAAGCCTTTTTTTTTAAAAGCGTCCCCTTTTCGATAAACGGCGTTTCTCTAAACTGAGGCTCTGCTTTCTCTAAACCGTGCTTCGATAAAACGTGCCCATTCTCTAAAACGTGCTTCGATGAAATGGCATTCGATCAACCGTAGTAAACCCGCCTCGCACATCGTCACACAGTCTCTCGTATTTGTCTTTTTCATAAAATCGATCACCATATTCCTTAGCTTAAATATATAGCGTGCCCTAAAAACGACCAAGCAGGTCGTTTTTAGCGCACGCTATATTATTGCGTATTGCCTACGTAAGAGCCAGCAACGCTATACTAAAACTGTCTATTGTTAAGGGAAAGTCGACTACGGCGCCACCACTATCCTGTTTGTTTTTTACGTTTGTGGTTTTGTTTGCCAAGACCGGTTTCGTGGCCGAGTGGACCAACTACCCTCTCTAGGCAACTGTATCCACAGTAAAGAAAAAAGATTGGGCCGCCATCTTGGCACATATGCCAAGGCGGGGAGCATTTGTGCTGCCCGATCAAAAACTCCCCATACCCCCGGAATGTGTACGTCAGCGCGGCTCCGCGCAAAAGCCTGACCCTGTTATCACATGATGCACTTCCTGGTGAGCTAAGGGAGAGATTCTTCCCCTGCGTGGATACCCCTTTAGACATCTAGTGCGTCTACTTTTGCGCAAAGAACTTGAGGGAGACAATTTCTGCAATCTACGTACTTCGTTTCAACATATGCCCGAGCGCTATCAAAGGCTAGCAGACACACAAACACAGACACAAATACTAAGAGCGGGAGGTCATGAAACGTTCAAGGTACTTGATTTGTTCAGTCGACGAAAGTACACGCACGCAAAGACATCGGTCACTGTGACGTTGCGATTTTAACGTTACTTTATCAGCCTCATCTCGTAGTAGCTTCGGCTGCGCTCGGACGAAAGGGGAAACAAAATATACCGATGAAGCACGGTAAATAACAAAACTTAACATCTAAAAAAAAAAACAAAAAAAAAACAAGCACGGTGACACTGAGCGTCATGCTTAACGTACGTACTTATATCCCAGCGCAGTGTATTTTTCAGGTCTAAACAACGGTGAAGTCTAAACTAGAAGTGTGAGCAATATCGCTTCAAATAGAATATCGCAATGTCATCGCTATTTTGAACACTGTTAAAAGAGTACATCATGGCCTTCTTTTCGATCGAGTAAGCTAAGAGCGACGCAGTGCTCTTTGATTCGAGTCACTATTTGCACAACCCTTATCTAGTCGCAATTTGGGCCTCCTCATTCGCCGAACTTCCTCTGTAGATTGCAGCAATTGGCCCTCCGAAAGTTCTTTGCAGGGAAGTAGACGCACCAGATTTCATAGAGTGCAGTGTACTTATCCAGATTAGCTCAAGCGTAGAAACACCTGCTTGGTTGTGCGATTGCATAAGTCGCCCAGCTTAACACACGCATGACATTGGCAGAAACTATAGATACTCATGAGTAACGGTAGCTTTTACAGCGACGGCTGTTAGTGGGAACCTCCCCGGGAAAATGCGAGAGTGCCCTTCAAGAAAACCACCGGTGACGTCGTTAATCAGGTGATCGCTCCCAGCCGCCGCGCCAGAGGCCCCAAAGTGTGCACGCCACCGCCGTTGAGTTTGTAAGGAAACGTGGTATACATTATTTTTCTGTCTACCTTCAATAACAGTTCAGTGTATCGTGAGCCTCGATCATAGCGCAGCCCACACACTCAGAAATAGGGGGTGTATAGGGGTACACCCCTTGTCCCACATGTAACACACCAAAACTACATTGGACGTTCAGTCAACTAACGTCGAGCTGGCGATGCCAACTTTTATGAGCGGCTTGATAACTGTTGGCTACAACGTAGTAAATAGCTAAAGTGTGTATCAAACACTAGGAAAAAGAAACACCGAGGTTTTGCAGCAAGGACAAAAAACCGTGATTGTCTTACTGTATAGCCTTTAAAGCATACATTAGCTATTTTAATAAATTGTATCGGTCGACTAGCAAGACGCTCTTGAAAGTTGGTATCGTCGGTTCGACGTGTGTGGACTGAACGTCGAATTGTGTTTTTGGGGTGTTCCATAGTGGACAAGGGATGTACCACTATACACCCCCTAGTTCTTAGAATGCATGTACACCCAAAACCGATGGGTACGTGCTGGAGGCCGGTCGTTCGCGAGAAAAGCGATGACAATCTTACCTTGTATGCATCGAAAACTGAGTTGAAACTGAGAAACTTTATGGTTGCATTTGTCTCCACTGCACTTGTCGGACGCGTTAAATGGCGAAACCCCGGTGTTTTGCTTTGGCTCTCGCATTCGAACGCGTTCGACCGGTGCACCGGAGGCAAAGGAAGCCTCTGTTTCCACAGTACTCGTCGAACCCGTTTGAATGCGAGAGCCAAACGTCCGACGCCGACATTCCGCGTTTGCAGTGGAGAAAAGGGCAACTAAAGCTTTAGGTCTACTTCCTAACCCTTAGTATCAGAGCTCGGCGTTCTGATGAGCCCCCGCGCAATCGTCTCCTTCAATCCTTCAGTTTCTGAGAGCATAGCTGTAGCAATAGCAACTAAAAGACAAAACCCGCAGCCCCCCTCCCCCCTTCCCTCCGTCCCCCAACGTCACTACCAGTGGACCCATGCAGCGCCCCGTAGCGGGCGTCAGCATCGTCTCTAGGGAGTCTCGCGACGTCTCGCAACGAGCGCGAAGTTAGCAGGCGGCGACGCCAAGACAGACGCCACTGCTGCTTTGCATCATCTCTCGCCGAGTTCCGGCGATTTTACCGCCGCTTGGGGGCAGATCGGGTCTCCACTAACGATGACGTCATGCGGAGGCCTCGTCTTCTAAGTGGTATTGCCGCCGCGTACACATGACTGTCCGAGCCGAACGAACTTGACCCGGTATGGCTAGGCCTCGGCAAGTTCGCAGCCATCCCGAATAACGCGACTATCAGTTACGACGCGCAGGGGAGGCTCACCCTAAGACCAAGTACGTATGAGGACAGGTAGCGGAATTGAGAGCAGAAGCGAAACCGGCTAGAAAATCCTCAGAATCGTGCTCGGGAGGGCGGCGCAGAAACGACAACGACGTCACTATGACAGGGAACTAGAGGCGAGCACCGAGCTGCGGAAGCTTTGACACACGTTACGCGATAGAGTAAATGCCCTCGGATTTTTGCTTTGTTCACTCCGACCTTAATATAAGCCAATAATACTATGTGCGGGACATTGTCAATTGCCGTTTTCTTTGTGTTTTATCTGTCGGTAGATCCAAACGCGGCTCGACTTGACGAATTCTGTATCCAGAGCCATTAGTTTATTGCGTAGAGTTTCTCAAATAGGCATGATGTTTGGACCTTCAGGACATAGCCAGCTGTGCGAGAAAGGAAATATCAACGAGGCTTTTCGATTGTACTGCGTCCCGACTCGTTAGCTATGGTTGACTGACCGTCGACATCTCCAAATGACAGTAAACACTTTACAAGTATAAGCGTGACTTTAACCTTAGACCACAAAGAGGAGGATTGCGGCTTGTGCAAATCTTAGCTCACTTTTCTCAGCACTACGCTTTTGCCGCTGGATGGCTTTGCTGCTTATAGAGACAAGACCAGTCCTCTAAGTTCTAAGGCAGAGCTCACACACACTCCACGATGCACTGTTCCAGAGATCGTCTGAACCAGGAGATCTCGGAGCAGGAAAAAGAAGGCAAGGCGCTCCGAGAGCGTCAGAAGCAAGTTCGTGAGGGCCAAGAGGCACTCCGCAACCAGGCGCTCATGTGGAAGCATCTAGAGCGTCTGCTCCGGTCCAAGACATCATCTGGAGCGCAGCGGGAGGACTGCAGGCTCCAGGAGCAGGCCTCCGGAGATAGACTTGTACTCTGAAGATTGCATTACTCTCCAAATGTCGAGAAGAGGTTCCCAAGCACGGTGTTGATTCGATTCAATTTGCGCAATTACAAATAGAGTTCCCACTCTTCATATTGTTGTATTCGCTCAATCCTTTATGGACAAGCCAAGTGTATACGGGAATTGTAGCACGCGCTCACCGTCTTAGCGGGGACACTAAAATGGCCATCACAAGTGCACCATTTTGGCGACGCAAGAACGAGCAAAAGACTTGCGCGCACGAGACGCACCTCTTCGCCAAGGGAGCTCACCACTTTGATAAGCGAGTGCCAATAGCTGCACGAAATGCACATATTGGGATGTCAGCAGTAGGGGGCAACTTCACGCAGTGTAGACGTATGTATTTTAGGTTTCTTTTAACTGTCAAACACAAAAATACTGCAGTAAAAGTCTAACAATCTGTTGTCCTCTTCGTGCTTTGAGCCATCTGCTTCAAACCACTGAACACGGAGAACTGTATTTATGTAGTCAGCATTCGTTTTTTTTTCTTTTATTAAAAGGGAGACCTAAATATTAACAAGATCGCGAGCTTAGAACATAAACGCCGTGGAAAAAGAGTTTGGAATGGCTGTTTTAAACGCACAGTCTCAAAACTCGGTACGTCATCGCGACTCCAGCGACCTATAGGGGGCGCCACCACCAAACAAACATGGCAGCTGAGTCCAGGTCGCGTCGGCTCGGTCGTTCCGCCTGACCGGGTGGCGCATTCAATTTAACAGATTTTCTTTTGTTTAATGCCCAATTTTACAGGTATTTGAACTAAGACGGTTAAGTGTAGCCAGTGCACATAAACTTGCAGAGCATATTTTTGTTTTTTTCGGTGTTTTTTGTTTTTTTCATGTCAAACTTTCGTTTCGGAGATTTCGTTCAAAACCGAAACTATGGGCTCCGGAGAGACGGTAGTAGACCCTAATCAGTTTTGATCAGCTAAGGAAAGCGGCGATGACTACAGAATTGTTCCACCGACAGTAATTTTCAGCTAACTCGCATGCCTCGACCATGCGACTTATCTGTCCGCGAAATCGAGCTTTTGTGCGTATCCGCGTTTAAGAAATAGCTACAGTCGTGTGCTCGGTCATCAACACAGGCTGCAGGAAAATTACGAAAATTAAGCAAGCGCTTCTTGAGCCAAGGAGCATGTTAACCCGCTGGCGCCCCACTAAGCAGCTGATACTCGTATTTCGATTCAGGTTTCAGTAGCAATCGAGAGGTCATTTTGAAGAACGGGTTATGTATTATATTACGTACTATGTCTCACTAAAGCGAAATTAGTATATTCTTCGGGTTGAAGTATGAGCTTAGTTGACTAGCTATTATGTGAACTGCTGAATAAAAGTATATTTGACAGACGGAGAGATACTACTTAAACTCAGCCAAATGGTTTTAGCCGGTAGCACGGAGACGAATGCGAACAAGCTGAAGAGGGTCTTCATCGGAGATTCACGCACAACCTCTCTGCATTAAACTTGACTTCAATCCTGAACGGAGAAAATGAGTATTTTCCGTGGCCAGTCAACCTGAGCAATGTGGACGTATATTGCTGCTGGCTTTGACGGGGGTATAATATAAACATTGGAGGCGCGATGGATCATAATGCCGTGACAGCTTCTAACTTTGCTAGACGCGTCCTAGACCTTTTAAAAGCAGATAATTTCCCTCATTAATCATATGCAGCGAGCAGGTTTTCCTGGATCAAGTAATTGCGAAATCAGCCAAACTCCTTCAGTATGGTCCAGAGGCTTTTTCGGCGAAAAGCAGCCAAGATGAATAGCCAACGCACTGACCGGCGTGGGTGGCTCAAACTTGAAGCTAATCGAACACAACCAAACTCAAGAAAAGCAGCTATCGAACCTTCCCATTCACTTGACTGCAACATTGGTGTTCCCTCCTGTAAAACACCTCGTCTGTCGTCCTCAATCCACTGTTCTACATCCTTATAAAGAAACCACTTATCAGTTACCAAGTAGTCGTCACTTTGAATGTGATTCGAGACAGACAAGAAATCAAAACGTTTTTCCGTGATTCCTCCTCATCCAAAAAATCGAAAGCACGCGACCATGTATTGTGGAGTAAACGGGCTTTCAAACACGTAATGGAAGGAAACAATCTACTGAGGCTTCACCAAACTAATGAACACTCAGGCAAACTTAAGAAATTTTCGGACCTTCGCCAAATTAGATTGTTCGCCACCGCGCCGACAACACGTGTCCGCGAAAGCCACCAGAGACGCGGAGGGGCGCGGAGTGACCTGATCCGGCTGGTTCCCGGTTTTCCCGCTTGGTGGCGTCCGTTTTGCTGGAGTCGAGAAAAATAAAAGTTTTCTTTTTTTAAATATTTCTGATTTCTACAAAATTGGTGGAATTTTTGTAATTTCTTTCAATAGCAGCGCGAAACGGGTGTTATGCTTTGCTTCATGAAACATACCGGACGTTATCACTACCTTTCTAAACTAGTGTTTATTAGGGTGTGCAGTGTTTATTTGATGTACTTAAAAATATTTATTTGAAGGATAAACCTACATATTTGAAACTTTGCATGGCATCTTCTTTCCAAGCTATGACCAGGCCTTACAAATTATAAGATAAACAGTTAAATAGTCAGCCTTCCTGAGTAGTGTTCCTGCTTTAAAAGAAGGGAATGTTCGTCAATCGGAAAAAAAAATATGTTAAAACTTTGAATACAAAAAAAAAATTGAACGACGTTTACAATTCTTTGTAATGCCGAATTAGAACACAGCTCTTGAGGAGGACGAGGGAAGGGAATGGAGGAGGAGGAGGGGCATACCGTCCTCTTTGTACTCTTCCCTCCCCAGGTAACAATTTATGTTGTGGAGACAGTCGGCGCAACAAAGTTTCGCAACATGAAAACAGTTTTACTGCAGTCGCGCAACAATGTTGTAGCAACAGTCATAACACTGCAGAAGTGTCCGCTGCTAAAGCACTGCGGCAACTGTGTCGGTCAACCGTTGACTGTCTCATGCTCGCAACAGTTACCGAAGCATTGCTTTTACCCAGCAAAATGTGTGCTGTCCTGATGTTGCTGAACATTGCGGAAAAGATCAGCGCAGCTGTAGGCGAAACATTATCACGCAACACAAGCTCCGCCAACAACGTCACGTTTGCATTTGCGAGAGTGCAGAACTGCTGTTTTGCTACTATTCGACTGATGTTGCGGTAGCGTCGGGCCCTTTGATTCCGAAATGTTGTGGCAACGTAACTTTTTTTGCTTTGGGAAAACAAAGCTTACAAACAGTCATCGCAACGTTCGTTTTTACAGTCAGCAAACTGTTCCCGTGTCAGATTCAAAAACAGATTGCGTTTATACTGCCAGAATGCAGTCGTCAAACATTGCTTTCTAAAAGTGTTCCAACCGTACGACACAACAGTTTTGCGCAAGGTTGGGATAGATGTTTCGAGGAATTGTTGCGGAAACACTTGGCACTATTGTTGGTTGACTGTTGCTCAAACCTATTCGGCAGACGTTGCGCGCCACAACGGGGCTGCAGCTGTACATCATGTTTTTCAACTTTTGCCGCATGCATCTTTTCAACATTTGCACTGCATGACGAGGCAGCGCTCCTCGCAACAGTGCTTCCCCATGATTGGGGCAACAATGTCTTGCTTTTATTCCTAGAGTCTCAATGCCACTGCTGCGTTGCATAGTTTTGCGGGTGTTCTTCGCTTGTCTCGCAACAATTAGAAAAGAGGTAGGGAGCCTTTCGGCAATTATTCCGGGAACCTGATCGCGGAAACAGTATTACAGACAACGTAACTAAACTCATCATACTGCCATAGAATATTTGGCGAGAAAGTTGCACAGATCCGTGCGGCGGGAACTAACTACAGGCGATCGCAACGCCACCAATTCTCCCACCTCGCCCACTACAGAAACTACACAGTCGCTGAAACTGGTTCAGGAGTATCGCATTCTACATCGCAAAGAGCTACTCCTCTACTATGGCTTTCATCGGCAATCTGGGCGCCGAAGCATATACGGTAGATATGCTAACCCCCACCACCTAAGCGGGCGTGCCTTCAGGTACCGCAAAAGTCAGCATGCACCCAGGTCGGGACGCGCTACCCGAAATCGTCGGTGAGAGGTGGTTGTATAAAAACAATATTAATTGTGCCGCGAAACCTTGTAAGCTAAAACTTTTAAAAACCACCACGTGCCTGCTATTTGTACCGATCTCCAATAAGAATTCTTACAAAAAGAGTTTTTTTTCCGTTTGTTTTTACCGAAAGAACAGCTTTCTAAAAGTTCATGGTAACCAGAGTGCTGGCCGGAGAGGTTACTCGTTCTGTGGATGCTAGTAGAGGGCGCCACCGCCGCCTTGTTCTGGAGTTCGCCGGCCCCTCCAGCACTGTTCCGTTGACTTATGCCAAGCTCTGTGCGACGACCGTCGTTTTAATTAGTGAAGGGCCGAACTTTTGCCGAATCGAAAGTTCGGCGCCGAATCTTGGGATTCGTCTCAGCCGAACTTTTGCCGAACTTTTCTAAAGATTCGGCGAAAATTCTTCAAAAATACATTGTTACCTGACTTAACATTGATATTGAGATTTTTCTGGCGAAAAAAGGTTTTATGTCTTTTTTTTTCTTAACTTAAATGCAACATGTAATGCTTATTGACACAGTTATTACTAAATAAGGTGATATTCTACACGGTAATTGTACCGGTGTCGTTTTTGTGTGTTTACCGGCAATTTTGGTGACTGCTTGCAGAAGTGGCGTGACAACGAGGTTGGGTAGAAGCGAGAGTTTCGGTTTTGAGGAACCATCGCAAGCCTGAATATGTGTGTACATTGTTAAAATGAAGGCAATAATACTACGTTCTTGCTTTCTCGGGTAATCACCATTTCGTGTGCGAAAACGATGCAACGGTTGCTGAGCCTTCATCAGAAGAGATAACAATATTATCGTATTTGATATTATTGTAAATATGCATGTTTTTCAATTTGAGTAACTTGGCGTCAGCTTTGCATAAAAATGTGCGTCTCATGCTCGCAAACTCTCGTTTTTAACCTTTAAAATGCGGGTTTCTGGTGTTAGGACATACACGGACGTTTAGGAAGATGGGGAGAGTTAGGAATGTCGGATGTGAGACGTCGAGCATTTCAGTTCTGTTTAATTTTATGCAGATACATGAAAATCGCGAAATAATACTGATTGAAAAAGCAATAATATTTTGTTTTGGTACACACTACTTCTGAGCCGAAAACAGAATTGTTATATCTCCGAGGAGTGCTTTAAAGTAATTGTCGGCCAATATTTCAACAACCTCGTTTCATCACTGGAAAGGCCACATGAAAATCACGTTATCCAGTGTATATATCCAGAATGCACCGCATCATTTGGCACTTGCGCAGTGGACTGCGTGAATTACTGTTCGATCTTCTATTCTTCTTGAAGAGAACCACAGTCGCTCACAAACACACAGTTACCGTGTTGCCTACACCACACATCGCCGTAACCGCTAGTTGTACTACACTGCACGATGGTAACCGCACGACTGCACGGCGTCCATTTGCAATCCATGGCCCCGTCGCGTTCTCGCGCGTGCGCAGACATTTGCCGGATTTTCGCCGAATCTTTGCCGAACTTTCCTTCAAAAGTTCGGCAGATTCGGTCCATCATAGTTTTAATGGCATTTCTTTTAAAAAGCATTGTTCCGAAATCATATGTTTGAGGAGTATCATGAAACTGCCTATTATTCACGTGCTTTACTGCTGCTTGTGGTTCATTAATTGGGTAAGTGGTGCGATAGCACCTTCCGCGCCGTTATGAACACTATCACGCTACAGTGCCGCTGAGTCAAAAAAAAATAACCACCCAATGACCCAGCTGAAAGTGACATCCTCAAAGATTAGCAGAGCATCCCACTCATGTAATACCCCCCCCCCCCCTTTGCATTTATATTCATATTGTAATCCGCTTAAAGGAGTCATGAAATTATTTTCATTCTTTCTTAGCTTTAATCCTCAACTCAAAAGCGGATTGAAAAATCACGTGGTCGTGACATGCTTTTGCACCAGTGCGAGGACTCCAAGCTTTCACCGTGCTTTTTGAGCACATCATATAACTTGTCATTCGCAAGTGATAATAAATTCCGTCAGGGTACTCATTCACCACGAACGCGAATCCAAATATTTGTTGACGAGCGCATACATCCGAGTGACGCAGTTCTCGTGTCCAATGCGTGAGCTCGGTCGGCTGACGTGCTTTGGGTACCGTTCACGTGCTTTGGGTAACGCTGACATGCTCTGAGTACAGCGGATGTATCACAGTGAAAAGGCGGAGAGCTTTCAAGGGAAGTGAGATACAAAATAGTCCCCTATATTTTCAAATGTTCGTACCGAAAAGCTGGCTTTTGACTTCCTACCCTTTTTATTTTGGCCCACTAAACGATATGTGAATAGTAAACTCCCAATGCAAAATCATTTATCCCAGCCCGAAATTCATTTCATGTTGATTAAAAGGATAAAAGGCGCGAACAGAACAGGACGAAAAAAGAACCACGTACGACACGGACAAGCGTCAACGTCCAACTGATTTTATAAAACACGAAACATTGTCAAACTGTCGATCCCCATCGCCTAAACACATGCAGCAGATAAAGGTTCGTATCGCTCATCACACGCAGCCCTCAAGAAACAGAATTTCTTTGTTTAGTAGATAAAGGGATGGCTGCTTACGCATTTGTCAGCCGCTTTGTGTATACCGAAAGCTACGATTAATCCCCTTTCAATCTTCTCTTTCCCTCTCTTAATAAACCTTTTGTGCTCTAACAAAGGTTCACACCCGCATTGTTCGTAGTGCTCCGCAAGATGCTGAGCCGAATTACTGCGCCCGGCTAGCTTGTGTTCCCGCGCTCTTTCATTAAGGCATCGGCCGGTCTGACCAATGTAAACTTGGCCGCAACTAAAAGGAATCTCATAAACCACCTTAGTCACGCCTTCTAATCTTTTAATTGATATGTACCAACTAGCCCAAACAAAATTTTTATTTAATTTCATGGCCCCTTTAAATCTGGAAATCAATAAAAGTAAAAGCACATCAAAAAAAAAAAGCCTCGCGGAAAGCTAGAGCTTTTTTTTCCAAAGAGGGGAATGCAAATTACCCTGATCCGCAAGTGCGGAAGTCACATTTTAAGGCGTTTGAGGAGAATAACATAGAGGACGAAAACAGGACGACACGTTTCTCCAACTGGCAGCATACATTTATTTTGACATCCGTCACCAAACGCCGCAGTCTCCGCGCGGAGTTGGAAGGGTTGAGGAGGATAGGGAAGGAAGGGAGGGTGGGGGTGGAGAGAGGGTGGGGGTGGAGGTAAAGAGAAAGAGAAACACGTTTTTTAGCCGGCAGCGCACGCCGAAGTCAAAGAGGGAAGGGGGGGAGGCATAATAAGGGAAGTAACCTTGAGGAGGGATTAAAGGGCGGGTGACTCTACTTCAAAGGCGCCTACGTTTGTCGCATTTCCGGACGCAGAAAGGAAACGTCGGCGTCGGAGAGACAAAGCGATGGGGACCCGATGTTTTGCGGCGAATGGCGCATGGCGAAGGCTTCGATAATCTCGCGGCCGTATCTTGACCGATGCCTTCCAACAGTCGTGGTGGCTGAAAATTCTGGTTCGCAGGACGGGCATGCAGGAGCTGACGTGCTGGGCTATTGGATGCAGGGGATGGAGGGATGGGTTGGAAGCCGCCTGTTTGACCTCGTTGGTGTGCTCCCTCAGGCGGTCGTTTAGACAACGGCCTGTCTGACTGATGTATTGCGTGCCGCACTTGAGCGGGATCGAGTAGACGCTGGCCTGTCTACAAGGAACGAACTTCGTAGCGTGTTTTTTGGGGCACGGCTTTGGGGCAGTTGGGTTGTTAACCTTCCTGCAGAGCGAGGAGAGCCTGAGGCGACAAGAAAAGAACACCTGCGTGTCATGTCGGAGCGCTAACGACTTAATTCTGTGGGAAACGTTGTGCACGTATGGAATGCACGCGAAGCGGGATGCGCGTGGCCTGCCCTTAGTTTGTGTGCTGGTGGCCGGGGCTTCTTCGCCTTCATTCCTTGGAGTCCGGTATTTGCTGGTCTTTCCAGCAAAGATCATGCAAACCAGTGCTTCCCTTCCACAGTAACCATTCAAAAAACGTCAAAAGTGGAATCGTTCAAAATCTCCTGACCTCATCCCGATCCAAATCATGCCCTCACCTAATTTTGACGAGCTGCTCCGTACAGCTCACCCGCCTCATCAAAGCGGGCTACCCAAAAGACTTACTCGAGACCCGATTAAAAAGCATCATGACAGCCCTGCATCCAATAGCCCAGCACGTCAGCTCCTGCCCGTCCTGCGAACCAGAATTTTCAGCCACCACGACTGTTGGAAGGCATCGGTCAAGATACGGCCGCGAGATTATCGAAGCCTTCGCCATGCGCCATTCGCCGCAAAACATCGGGTCCCCATCGCTTTGTCTCTCCGACGCCGACGTTTCCTTTCTGCGTCCGGAAATGCGACGAACGTAGGCGCCTTTGAAGTAGGGTCGCCCGCCCTTTAATCCCTTCTGAAGGTTACTTCCCTTATTATGCCTCCCCCCCCTCCCTCTTTGACTTCGGCATGCGCTGCCGGCTAAAAAACGCGTTTCTCTTTCTCTTTACCTCCACCTCCACCCTCTCTCCACCCCCACCCTCGCGTCTCCAGCTAGTTGCTCGCCCTCCCGCGGCGGAAAAGGGAAGCGAGGGTCCCCCGATTCTCCCGTGCAGCGTGCGCGGCGGAGCTACGCGCGATCATGGCTCGCGAATTGTCATTTCCGAACGCAAACAACACTCTTTACTGTCCCAGCGTAGTGCTGCAGCCGGTATGAGATTGTACTTTACTATACTTCGTTTCACCTTATCTTGTGCCGCAGCGAAGGCTAGAAGCGCGAGCACATAGCGTCGGCAGATGTCCTTGGTGCACGAGAGCGTGTTCCGCCGAGATGTGCTTTAGAGCAAGGAGCTCGCGCTTGTAGCCTTTCCTGCGGTACAACACAAGCTGAAACAGAGTATAGAGAGCTTTAGTATTGCGCATAGAAGCAAACGCAAGTGCTGTGCGTTTGCGTTAGAGTTGCGTGCCCCACGTTGTGCGTGCGCCTCATCGCCATGCGCCAATCCAAGACCAAAATTGTGGGCTTTGCGCACGCGCAGTGTAGAACACGCAGAGCTAACGCAAACACACAGCGCTTGCGTTTGCTCGTATACCAAATACTAAAACTCACAACTGTTTCACTGTTTCACCGGCTTGCAACGACAACGCAATGTGCTGCAGTGAGCAGACGTGCAAGCAGGTAGGCGTTCCTTCGAACTGGAAAGGCTGAGATTGGCAAAACGACGGAGCATAAAAATGAAAGTAACTAAATGCTATAAAAAATTTGATAATTAAAAAAAAATATATATATATATACATTTTTTTTATTTTAGGGTATTAGGGCTGGGAGGATATTGACCGCGACTTTGTACCTCTTGCCGAGTGTCAAAAGTCGCGACATTCAAAGCAAAATGCGCTTTACCCACAATTAATGCAATTTTACAGGAATTTTTCACATTATCGAGAATGTTTTGATTGATTTTAGACTATTGTTTTGTAACTTGGTCATTAAAAATGCTGCAGTTGGCACCAGCGATGACAATTAGCACACTTGATTGTCATACTTGTTCGCCCGTTTGAAATTAGATAAGAAGCAAAAAATTTTATTAAATATTAAAACATTGCATATTAAATTATCTAAATTTGATAATATTATTAATAATACAGATCACGGCAATTTATGCCCCCTTAACGCTACAATCACAAAAATACGTCATTTAACCATAATAGTCTTTCCTGAAAGGTATCATTTTTTTAGCATATGAAACACTCTGACATTATTATCAAGATAGACAAACAGTCAAACACTGGATGCAATATAAAGTCCTATGCGTCACGCGTCGCTATAAAAAAACACACACTCTTCAGCTGACTGACTCAGATTCCGTCTTTGGGTTGTTGTAGTGAGAACAGCGGTTATTAATTTATACCTTTTGTGGAAAAGTAAAAATTTATCATCTAAATACCTCAAACCAATTAAAAGGCCCGCAGTTCATTCTTTAAGAGCACAACTATCTGAGCGAGAAATGGCAGCGAGAACGCACAAATATCAGCACTGATTTTTTCAACAACTACAATATTTTATGTTACCTCTAAAATGCATGAAAGGCCCTGTTCTCCAGCCTCCAGTATAAGTTGAAGTGCCTGAATCGAACACGTATGTCAAGAAAAAAAAGTTTCCGCGAACAACTTAATTAACTAAATCATTACGATGTGAGACACATCTTCAGCTATAAAATAATTTGAAATTAAGACCTATATCGCCAAATTAAATCCAAAATAGAGGTTAGTTTCGGTTTCGCTCCAGAATTAAAACGTGCTTCCTGGAGTAAGTATTACGCTCAACACCGTTTTTGTTTTCAGGATAAAGAAGCGACCTGCTCTCATAACACCCTAGCTTCCTCGTATTGCCAGACATAATTTGTGTCACTCAGTGAAGCCAGCACACTAGACAGGCTCAGCAGCGGCACGCACCTCCGACCCTCACTATAACCGCCATTTTGGAAAGCGAGTGGCGCCCCCTATAGTTAGTTGGAGTCGCGAAACCCTTCCAACTCCGCGCGGAGACTGCGGCGTTTGGTGACGGATGTCAAAATAAATGTATGCTGCCAGTTGGAGAAACGTGTCGTCCTGTTTTCGTCCTTTATGTTATTCTCCTCAAACACCGTAACTTAACCAGCACGCTCCATTTCCACGAGTCTAATTTTAACATTCCCGTTTTGTTCCGTGAAGCGGTCATAACACATGAACATGTCGGGACCACACCGAATCTCGTAAACAACTCAGGAACGCAGCCCAGTGACGGAACCTTACATTTTTTGTTAGATCCTTGTTTATGTACGAAGTAAAACGGTTTTATCTATCTCATCCGGAAGTACGTTTTAAAAGCAGCACTCAAAAAAAATTTAAAGCAAAGTTTTTTTTTTGTTTTATTTACACGAGAAACCAGAGAAGCACGGAAGCACACTGTTTAACTTTGAAACACTTTGGGGGCTTTTGTAATTGAACTTCAAACTGTAGCCAGCTGACATTATAATCGCTCGTTTGATTGCTATGTAAACCTCAGACAATGAATGCAAGTATGTTTTAGTGCATTGCCTACGAATGGCAGACAGATACTTTGACGAGCTCTGAGTGGGCGCTAAGCATAAATCAAGTTTTCCTTGCATGCTTTCCCTAAGACGAGCGCAATCCTTGATCGCTGTTCATAAACTGTATCCTTTTCCAAGTGGAAGTTATTTCATCGTTGCCCAAAATAGCACAGGATATCCGTTTTGTTACCAGAATATGTATATATATACTTTTTTTATCATTTTGAGACAGGAGTTAGTGCTTTTTTGTTAAAGGTAGTTTTTGCATCCTTCGGGATCGCTAACAATAACCAGATTAGTCGGTCTGGAGCGCGGTCAAGGACTTGTCCTTCCGTTCCCCTTCCAACGATATGACACCGACGTGATACGTTTTTCCAACTTTTTCCTGTTTAGCTTTCCTCCTCACCTCATAAAACGCGCATTCTACTAAACAGTTCAAGAAGGCGGAAAGGGGGAGTCCCCTCTTGCTCGGACTCTCGTTTGTGCAATCCGGACACATTCATTCTCCCCTAGAAGATTAGCCCGTCGCTCGAAATTCAGACAAAAGTTGCTTTCCCCACCCCGTTCACCCCGAAGCTGACAGTGCTGTGGAAACTACGTGCTCCTTGGGCCAGCCACACTTTTGCCACGGGATCATGCTCTCTCGCGCATACCCACGCGCAGAGAATGAGGTCAGGTGATAAAAGGGAGGCGGCTGATTGGTCCGGCAAGCGCGTAGCTTCCACCATAATGTCAGCTTAGGGGTGAAGGGATAAAGTGAGGTCCGGTGTCGTGTGACGTGCGTTTGGAGCCGGTGACGCGCGCTGCGGGGACCGCGGATGTATCACAGTGAAAAGGCGAAAAGAGCTTTCAAGGGAAGGAGGTACGAAATAGTCGGCTGTGTTTTCAAATTTTCGTACCGAAAGTCAGGCTTTTGACTTTCTACCTTTTTTTCTTTTGGCCCACTGAACGATGTGCTATTATGAAAATCCCAATCTAAATTGATTTATCCTAGCCCAAAATTCCTTTCATGGGACCTTCAATATAGAAAGACGAATTCCCCACAGTGAGATCAGTCAATCTGTCTAAAGAATCATTTGCGTGGCGAAAGTGCCTTACCAAACATATTGAACCGTGTTATTAGTGTGGACGTCCCGCTTTACTGGAGACATACTCGTTGGTATAGTTTATTTTAAGTTTATTTATTTCTCTTCATTGCCCTGACATCCGGTTTGATGTTAAGCGGATTGTAATAAGAAGAAAATACGGGGGTTCAGTCAAAAGTAGGAATAGCTCTTGTACGTGGGGATGTTTCCTTTTTGGGCATTTGCGTGCCCATTTTCCGTCTAAGTGTCGTGGTGAACCTTAGAGAGGATTAACCAGCCGGACTACCGCCTGTAAACACTCTGGGCTTTGGGACGTGTTTTTTTTTTCTACCTTTGGCCGGAATGCGAATCCACTCACGCTTTGTGGTCAATAAACCCCCAGCTGCGTTTCCCTTGACCGTTTTTGATTTAATTTCTCATCTCGGGTTTCATAGTAGTGTATGCGCAACATGTTCGCACCGTCAGAAAGCGGATGTTCCTTACATTAAATGAAAGGCCGCGACCTCGGAGCGACCGCAACATGCTGGCAGTTCACGGCCAGCGATATTAGAGAGTTTTAGTGGATTGTTCTCTAGAGCTTTGCGTACGCAAGGAAATTGCGGGTCGTGAGCGCGCATGCGCAGAACGCAATAGAAGAACTAGCGTATTGCGTACGCACGCAACGCTGGGGATCTTGTGTTGAGGGTTAGCGGGCTTTGCGGGAAGCTCTCGAGAGATCTTGGGCCCAACGAGAGCACCAGTTTCAAGATGGCGGTTACCTCGGCTGGCGCAGCAAGGGCGACAGGGTATTCGGGAAATACAGTGTTACGTGAAATTGTGTGGTGTTGAGCTCGGCAATTCATTCCGGGACCTCCCGCGGACAAATCAGATCGCCGTGCAGCTGAAGAAGTGCACAGTGAAAATGTTCACCGCTCGTAATGTGCGTCAACGCTGCGATCTGCTCAACGCGAAGCCTATTAGCACAGTTCATCGCCGACGGACAAACTTCAAGGAATTGCCGAAGTGGTCGCTATGCACCGGACATCAGTACGTCATGGATTTCATTCCGCGATGGCATTGATGAAGGGTGCCGGTTCCACGGGACGATTGACGGAGTCTCCGTGATCGAATTTGGCTACGCACTCGTACTCGTAGCCTCTGTACCCTGCAGAAAAGCTCGCTTGACGAGACACCTGCGGCTTGGTTTAATTTGAAATATTTTTTTTTTTTTGTGAGGAGCATGGTGGTTTTATAAGCACGCGGAATACTACGGCTCGTGCGAATTTAACCGAGATCATGCGATGTGTTCACTCGGAAACGTAACACACAACTGAATTCGGTCCGAGCAGGTCCTTTTTAGCGCGCGCTATATTATTGCGTATTGCCAACGTAAGAGCCAGCAACGCTCTACTAAAACTGTCTATTGTTAAGCGAAAGTCGACTACAGCGCTGCCGCTATCCTGTTTTTTTTTTTTTTTTCCATGTTTGCGGGTCCCCTCGCCAAGAACGGTTTCGTGGCCGAGTGGACCAACTACCCCTCTCTAGGCAACTGTATGCACAGTAAAGAAAAAAAGAGTGAGCCGCCATCCTGGCACCTCGAGCCTGGGAGTTTCGGACTCTGGGAACATTCAGTGACTAGCAGATAGCCATATGAAGCAACTTTCACGTTTCAACTCGTCGCTAAAGGGTGGAGCTGTTATCGTACTTAATTTAATTCCTCTTCTCCCCACGTTTGACTCCTTTCCATCGAAAGCTATCCTCCTTGCCCTCCTTCCGCGCTATGGCCCCCGCCGCCATGTCTGGGCGAGGCCCACAAGGCGCGTGCGCCTGCGTGCCGGGTCGTATTTGTTTGCTATTGCATTCGGCGGACTAGAGTTTTTTTTTTATTATTATTTTAGATATGAAGACAGTTTTGCTTTCTAACTTGAAGAAACTAGCGTTTGTGCGCATTCATTGGAACTCAAAAGCGCGTGAAGACGTATTGATCAGCAAATATAATAACGCGAGCAGAGTTGGAATTGCTCGGTGTAAAGCGGAATCGGCTTTCTCCAATTCCGCTTAACATCGAACATTAAAAAAAAATGCCAATGTAGTTTCGAATATTTTGAGACATCGGCATGCACTGCAAAACATTTTTTGTTTACCCATTTATTGCAGCAAGAGCTGAGAGCAGGCACACGATAGACTGCACCTCTCCCTGAGCGTAAAGAGGTTCGTAGGAGGACTGCGTTGCTAGCGGGAGCACGTGCCGTCGCTTTGAGCATGGATTGGGAACGCGCCCGCAACGCTCGCAGTCCATAGCGTACGTTCTGCTAAAACTTTTTATTTTCTTGAACAAAGTACATTTTCAGACTCGGCATCACTTGAGTTAGGCAAATAATAGACACCACAACGCGTGCAAAACCAGGGCTTTTCGGTAATTGTAAGCAATACCGCTCGTTTTGCCAAACTAGCAGCTTGGTTTACTTCGCACACATTTTATAAACGTCGAATACTACCTAAGACTGTGCACATGCGACGACTGCTATTTACGCGCCTCGTGCATATAACTACCCACTAAATACACTCACTTGTATCGCCTCAGCTTAAATTAAAAATAGCGTGCTCGGTTGCCTTGGCAGTGCGTTTCTCATTTCGCCCATTTATTTATTAGCGAAGCCCTTTGTCATCCTTACTTTGTTTCGAGATATTGTTTTGACGTCCTCACGCGCAAGGTACGCCTTGAGTTCACTTGCAAGGCATATAGGCTTTGCCGCACACCCGCGGGCGTGCCTTACTGCATGAGTTACAAATGAGGAGAGAGAGATCTTTCAGCAAAGCCTTAAAAAGACAATATCATTTTTTTTCATTGTTAATAAATAATGCTTTATAAATCACACATGACAAGTCACATAAAAATATGAAGACAAGAAAATATATATTGTTACAAGGCAAAATATTGCACATTCGGAAGAGGTCGGTGTGAAAAAATGGAAGGAGTGGTAAATGGCTTGAGTTTCCTGAGGCCAGTTTTTGCCAAGATCACTGGCTCAAACTGATTGTTCATGAAGTGATCCTGAAAAATAAATGCAGCATCGCATATTTTTAGTTGCCACTTGTGAAGCATCGATCCCGGAAATATGTTGCACAACAAAAGTGCGAGTTGCTCGATCGTTGGTGACTCTTCTTTCACTAACGCAATATGCCATAACCCTACAACCCTCTTTATTTTATTGGCACCCCAGTCTCTCACGAATTGTTCTTAATTCGGCCGACTCAATGCAAGCGAGCTAAGAGCGAGCGAGTCAGCTTTCATTACCAAATACGCGGGAAAAGACGTGCCAATGTTCTTCGTGCCGGTAATTTTGTTCCGTGTTTATCTCGTCTTATGCTCTTATTAGTCGATCTTCATCGGCGAGACCGAAAGAGACAGGTAATATGATTCAGAGTTTTACAGTGACTTACCTGGCAAAGTCCCCCTCGGAGGCAGTCGAAACTTTTCCGGCCGATCTGGTTGAGCCATTCGAGTGTTTTAGTATATCGTTCAGTCTCTCCCGCAGCGTTATGCGCTAGCCGCTACCACCTCCGCTCTATGTAGCGTAGCGGAACCACCATTTTAAGTTTAAGTAGAACGTTCGCAATCCTCTACGGACTACAGCATTACGAGAGCTAACGCAACGCCACTAGCGGCTCTTTTGGACACTAGACTCGTGTAAAAGAGAATTCTAAAGCAATTCTTCGCAATCATTTTATTAACGCCGTTTTCTTAATATAATATTTTGTTCTTTATTGAATAACGTGCTAATCGTTGCTTCTTTTGTAAGTAAATGACTGTTATGTTTGTAATTGAATACAACTGGAGGGCCAAGCTGTCGAAGCCAATCCGATATCAGCCAAGCGCCAAAGCCACCGAGAAAAATCTCCATAAATAAATGACAATTACCGTGGCACTTCTGTTGTGTTGTTCACCGAAAATGAAAGGCCACGGAAATCCCTCATATTCCCCTGCTCGCTCGCTTCCTTGGGCAGATTTGTCCTCACGACAAAGCCGACGAGCAGGAGGCCGCACCCTTCGCTCGCAACACCACAAACTGCGAAGCTTTTTTTTTTTTTTCTGTGGCCGTATTTAGCATGTTTGTTAACGAAATTAGAGGGGGAAGAGGGGGAGGGGGCATGACGTCAGCCGTGCAGCCTCCACAAGCCATGCTCCCTTATAGCCTCGCCTCTTCCTTCATTTCCTCCTTAAGGCCCGTTCACACTCTTGCGACCGAGTTCGACCGAGAGAGACCAAACCGGTTTTTAAGCTTCTTGCGATCTCTTAGGACCAGCTCCGCTGCAGCCGAGCTGGTCCTAAGAGATCGCAAGAGCTTAAAAACCGGTTTGGTCTCTCTCGGTCGAACTCGGTCGCAAGAGTGTGAACGGCCTTTACCCTCCTCACTTATCGGGCCAACGTGACCACTGCACGTGACCATCACGTTGTTGATTGTTGCGGGTAGCCGGGAGCGTGGTGCTGGTGGGTTTTATTTATCAGTCATCACAACTAGAAACTCTGGCCCGTGCCCAACCCACCGAATCTACGGCTGCTGCGTTTCGTTATGTACCTTCAACTGTAAAGAAAATGCATTCTGTTTTCTACAGACCGTTACCATCCTGAAAACGATAGTATTCAACCTGGAACGCCAGCGCTGTAATGATTACCTCTTGGTGTGTTTTTTGGATAATGTACCGTGCATCTGCGGGGAGTATTCTTTTTTATCTCCTGGCCACTCATTGCTACAGTGGCCAAAGCAAGAATGAATTAAATACACACATGATTACATAACTATGTCGACCCCGCAGGTTGGACCAATACTCACGCATTTTTACGGCGATGATTTCCGCGCTCGGCTGCAAATGATAGCTGC
>JAZHYW010017708.1:0-21746 GCA_037355805.1 Ixodes ricinus | reverse complement strand
GCGGCCAGGAGGGAATCTAGGGAACACAGGGCTAGGGAAATGCTGCGGCTAGGGAAGAGAGGGAATCGCAGAGGGGGACCAAGCTATGGGAAGAAACGGGTGTCGAGGACTGTAGGGGAGTTGGACGAGAGCGGGGAGAGAGTTGGGAGCGGTTTTGGATGTGGCGACGAATAAAGCAGTGTTAACCCTAACAAGTGGGGGCTCGTCCTCGGAACCGAAAGACAATGGAACAACCTAGACAAGTAACAGATTTCCTGCAAGCGATGCTCCGTGGCACCGACGGCTCGGCACTCCAAAGAGAGCAAGTCGCCGCGCATGTGCGCGAGCTCCTGATGGTGGCGGCGATCGACCCGGCAGATTCCCGATCGCCACCGGACACGCTCTCCGCGGAATCGCAAGCGGCACCCGCCGCACAAAGGTTGATCTCCCTCGAGCCACCGAAGTTCACGGGATTCGGAGATACCCAGTCGCCGGAAGAATTCGTGGACCGACTGAACTCGTTCTGTCTCCTCACCACCATAAGACCCGAGGATCGCTTGACCCACGTGGTGCCACCGGCCCTCGAAGGAAGCGCAAAACTGTGGTTTCAGTTCGCGGGACCCTTTGCCGACTGGGCGGCGTTTGTTGCGGCATTCCGCAGGGAGTTCGCGCCGATCGACTCCAAGAAAAGGCTTAAGGAGGAGCTCCGCCGGCGCACCCAGCATCCTGAAGAAAATTTAAAACAATTCATCTATGTCATTGCGGCCTATTATCAGCGGCTCGGAGAGACCGTCACGGAAGATGAAAAAGTGAACCGCGTGCTTCGGCAAATGCACCCCCAGTTTCACGACATGGTGGAGGGCAAGACGTTCGCCAGTTTGGAAGAGTTGGCCAAGGCGGCCGATGGACTTATGGAACGAGCATGGCGCCGCCTGGAGTACGTGCCCCCGCCGCAGCCTACCACGCAAGTGGCCCGTGACCTGGCGTTCCACAGCCAGTCTGTGGGCACCGTCTACCCGGCTGCCCCGCCGGTGGTCTACAGCGCACCTCTCGTAGCTAACGGAGCGCCGAATTCGCCCGGACAGCCTTGGCCATTACACCCAGCGGCTTTGCAGCCATCCTTCTATAGGGATCAGCTGGCGGCGACAGCGGCACCCAGGCCACCGCTACACGCACCGAGCGCCCTCGGCGTGCATCAAGCCTCAACTTCCGGGGGCCGAGGCAAGCAAGTGCAATGCCACTGTTGCGGTGGGAGGGGACATTGGGCGCGTCAGTGCCCCACTGGCCGACCACAAGGTCCTGTGCGCTGCTTTAAGTGCCACCAGATGGGCCATGTCCAAGCCCGTTGCCCGGGAAACTGGAGGCAGTAGAGGCTTCCCCGGCGAGTCTCTACAATACGTCGTCCCGGGTGACGGCGACAGCCGGTGGCAGGGAGCCATTGCTGGAGGTTCGACTTGGAGAGGCCTCCTTCCTGGCACTCATGGACTCGGGGTCAAGTGCCAGTCTCATTGGGGATGCAGCTATGGCAGCAGTGGCGGCAGCCGGGGCAAGCATTCGCGAGGAGCAGCGGAACATTCGGCTGGCGCAAGGGTCGTCTAGCACCACGCAGTCCACCAGATGTCGTGTGCGCTGGGCGGGAGAGTCACGCAAACAGAGATTCCTGCATCTGCCTGGCCTCTGCCACGAGGTGGTTCTAGGCAGGGATTTTCTGGCTGCTGCGGACATCTCCATACATCTGTCCCTGCGAGCTTGGACTCTGGGCATCGAGCCTCAACGGCTGATTCCATTTGCTCGGCACCGTGTCCCGACGGCGGCTGCTCTGCCAGTTCTGCGAGAGGAAGTGTACTACCTGGGAGACTTGTTTGGAGAGACCTCCGGCACCGAAGATGCTCCGACAGAGAGTGCGGACATCCCAGTAGCAGGTGATGTGCCAGGAGGGGAGGCCCTAGTGCTTGAAGTGCCGAGGCAAGGGAGGGATCATCCAGAGATGGTGGCTTTGCTCCAGAGATATGCCAACATCTTCAATCCACAGCCGGGTTGCACAGCCTTGATGGAACACTGCATTAATACGGACGATGCAGTGCCAACGCGCTGCAGACCTCGCCCAGCCAACGCTCAGAAGAGACAACTCATGGATGAGTGCATTGAAGACCTCTTGGACCAGGACCTGATCCGGCCAAGCACTAGCCAGTGGGCCTGCGCACCGGTCCTGGTGGCTAAGAAGTCTGGTGGGTACAGGCTGGCAGTGGACTACCGCCCTTTGAATGCCAAGACCAAGGTGCCGGTGTACCCAATGCCGAGAACCGACTGGGTGCTCGCTCAGTTGGGCAATGCCAGGTGGTTCACGAGCTTCGACCTCTCCCAGGGCTTCCTTCAGATTCCGGTGCGGATCGAGGACATTCCCAAAACGGCGTTCATCTGCCATCGTGGTACCTTCGAGTTTGTCAGAATGCCCTTTGGTGTGGCTGGTGGACCTGCAACCTTTCAGGCCTTGATGGACACGGTGTTGGCTGGCATTAAGCACAGTTTCTGCATGGCTTTCCTCGATGATGTGCTCATCTACTCTACTTCATTTGAGGACCACCTGAACCACATCGAGGAGGTCTTACGCAGGATTGCACAGGCTGGTCTCACCATTAACCCTGGCAAGACGCAAATGTGCAGACAATCTCTCAAGTTCCTGGGCCACATCATCTCACCAGGGGAGTGTCGCCCAGACCCAGATAAAGTGGCTGCAGTGAGAGACTTCCCCACCCTGGATCAGTGAAAGAACTGCAGGCGTTCCTGGGCCTAGCTGGCTATTACCGGACCTTTATTCCCAGGTTTTCGGAAGTGGCAAGGCCCCTGACCTCTCTCTTCAGGAAGGACATCAACTGGACCTGGGAAGAGCCTCAGGAAAATGCCTTCAGCGAGCTCAGACGACTTCTCGCGGACGATGTGGTGGTGGCACTCCCGGACCTCAACCGGCCTTTTGTGGTCGAAACTGATGCCAGTGCCATCGGTGTGGCCGCCGTTCTTCTCCAGGATATGGGGGAGAACTTCGGCCGGTTTCGTTCATCAGCAGAACACTAAACGAAGCAGAGCGACACTACACTGTCCAGGAGTGGGAGTGCCTGGCAGTTGTCTGGGCTATAGATAAGTTCAGGCCCTACCTGGAACACACACGGTTTGAAATTCACACTGACCATGCCTCCCTAAAGTGGATGTTTACGACTGAACAAACCTCAAGCCGAGTGCGACGTTGGGTTCTGCGACTGCAGGGATTCAACTGTGTTGTGAAACACCGACGAGGGAGAGCCAACATTCCCGCAGATGCTCTTAGCAGGAATCCGGCCTCGCCTGTGACTCTGACTGATGCTCCTACGGAGGCTGAAAGGGGGGAGGAATGGTTCCCGATCGACGTCCGGGAGCCGGACCACCAGATCCGCTTTGAAGAGACAGCCTTGGTACAGGACTTGGACCTCACCCAACTGAACAGCGTCGACGAGCTGGCCAGGGAACAGCGCAGAGATCCACAGCTGGCCAAGGTGATTCGCTACCTAGAAGATGGGACACTTCCACCAAATCGAGCGGAAGCCCGCCAGGTGCAGTGTCTGGCTGAGGAAAGTGAACTTCGCCCGGAGGCACTGCTGCTCCACGTGGCCGGGGAGAAACCACTGGTATGGATTCCACTGCAACTACGGCAGACAGTGCTCCAACTGTACCACGACCATCCCCTGAGTGGTCACTTGGGCTACTTTAAGACACTGAGACGCATACAAGAGCGTTATATCTGGCTTGGCATGCGCCCAGATATCTCGCGTTATGTTCGCTCGTGCAAGTCCTGTCAGCTGCTCAAGCCTCGTCGCCGGAAACCTGGAGGTGTAATGGACAGCACGTGGGCTGTGGAGCCCATGGCCGAACTGAGTGTGGACCTGATCGGACCCTTGCCCCGCACCCCCCGACAGCATAGACACCTGCTGGTGGTGGTGGACAAGTTCACCAAGTTTGTTGAGCTTTTCCCTTTGCGCACTCCCACCAGCAAGGTTGTCGTAGAACGCATGATGGAGGTGTTCTGTCGTCACGGGTTCCCGAGAAGTATTTCCAGTGACAACGGCAGTGTCTTCGTCAGCAATCTGTGGAAGTCGGTCATGGGGCACATGGGGATCAAGGACAGGCACACTGTGCCATACCGACCTGCGGGACAGCTGGTCGAACGCCATAATGCCACTGTCAAGCAGTGCCTAATGGCATACTGCACGGCTCACAGGGATTGGGACCGAAGAGTTCCTGAAGTGGCCTTCGCGATGCGGACGTGCGAGAGCGTCAGCACAGGCTATACCCCTGCACTAATGTGTTACGGACGGGAGCTTCGGATGCCAGGGGAGTCGGACCTCCAGAAGAGCAACGCCACCACATCATGCAGTGCTGCCCCTGCCTTCGTGGCCGACTTGACCCTGAGGATGCAAGATGCTAGAGCGTTTGCGTTGGAGCACCAGGAGAAGGCCCAAAGGCTTCAGCGCAGGTACTACGACCAGCACCGGCAACCAGTAGAGTACAGCGTGGGGGACACGGTGCTCAGGGACCTCCACACCCTGAGCGATGCAAGCAGAGGCATAGCCGCCAAACTGGCTGCTCGAAGATCGGGGCCATACAGGATCACAGCGAAGGTCGGCCGGAACGACTACAAGCTCAAGGACTGCCAAACAGGAAGGCCAGCGGGGATAGCGCATGCGGACCAGCTGATGGAGTACCGTGACGACTGGACGTGAAGAGAGGGGGAAGAAGCTATCGATTCACATTCCTAAGGAGGGGAGATTGTGAGGGTTCGGTGTCCCGAGCGGCCAGGAGGGAATCTAGGGAACACAGGGCTAGGGAAATGCTGCGGCTAGGGAAGAGAGGGAATCGCAGAGGGGGACCAAGCTATGGGAAGAAACGGGTGTCGAGGACTGTAGGGGAGTTGGACGAGAGCGGGGAGAGAGTTGGGAGCGGTTTTGGATGTGGCGACGAATAAAGCAGTGTTAACCCTAACAAGATAAAGCTAAGAAAGACAAAAATAATGTAGCAGTCATACCAAATATTCACCGCCTCTCTCATGGGATAAAGAGAGTTGCCTCAAGGTATGGGGGTTAATGTCATTTAACCCCCATACCGCTCAGCCCACAACAAACTGAGCGGTATCGTAACCGCGGTAAAAAAATGTGCAAACATAAGCAGTCGAAACAGGCAACAACAAATGCCACATTAAGACGGCATGAAGTTTGTGCCTCGCAAAAGGGGACAGTCTACGACATCCCATTCTTCTGCGTACACTTGTACATCGGACAAATGACAGCGAATGTCACAGTTCATTTGTCCCATTTAGCAATGCATTGCCATGACTGCGGCTGTGAACCACGGTTCAGCGACACAAATATCTTGTACAAACACCAAGCTCAGTTGTCTAGGGAGATAATTGAGGCCTACCATATAGCAAAAAAGAAAACAATGTGCGTGAGCCAACCATTTGTGAACCTCAGGGACAGTGAGATGGCTTTTTTGGACCTTGGATAACTTCTCCTTCGAAGAAACGGGAAAGAAGAAGCGACCCCACAGTGAAGGGAAGAGCCTGGTGCGCGCATGTTTTTCAGAACAAGGAAGTTGATAGCACCTTGTCCTGCGTGTAATTCTCTCCTCAGTGTCCTTGCGTTTTTCGTGCTGTTTTTCATCATGAACAAAAGGGAGTCGTTTACAATTAGCCTGCTATTTTTGTAACAGAACCGAACGCCCTCGAATAGCATGCTTCCTATGTTTGCATGAGAAAGTATTTTAAATAAGAAAGGATGGCTTACTCTATCAAATGCTTTGGACAAATCAAGATGAACTATAGCTACTTCGTCTTGCTCATTGGATACAGTCTACCACAGATCTTTCTACGTGTATGCCTATTTTATTGTTTCGTCCTCGTATACCACAAGTTTGGTGTTCTCCGATTAGATGTTGTATAACGAGGTGTAAGTGATTGTTTAAAACTTTTGCAAATATTTTATAGTCCACATTAGAAAGTGATTTAGGTCTATAAGCTTCAATCTTTTTTAAAGTTATTGTGTCTTCTGTTTTAGGAATTAGTACAGTGTGACCCTAATTTAAAGTTGGCGGTAGTGTTTGGTGTTCATGCAGCTTTAAGGACATCAAGTAGTAATCGACTCAACAGTTCAGGAAATGTCCCGTAAAATTGAGGATTTAGGCCATCAGGTCCAGGTGTCTTGTTTGAAGGAAGAGCTTTTATAACATTTTGAATTTCCTGCAAGGTCGACTATTTCTTTTTCCTCACCTTTTATGGAAGGCAAGAGGTTTACAGGGTGTTCTATACCTGAATTCTCTTCAGTCCGGATGCCCCAAAAGATTAGTGTAATAATCCACAAAGGCCTCTAAAATATCTATTGTATCTTTCTTCTTTCTTTTGTGTTACTAAAGTTTACAGTTTCAGACAAAGAAGGACGACACTCACACAGGAAAGGCGCATCTAACACCTGGTTTATTTTTCCTTCCTAACAAGCATGGTTGAAAGCATGTTGAAGATGTAGGCGTTGTGAAGTGTTTCCGATTTGTTGATGATTGTTTGCTGTGTTTTCCGTAGCACAAATTAACAGACACTATCAGAGAGAAGGTCATGAGCCGTTTCAGGGAAGTGCATGGCGGGCTGGATTTCACATATGAACTTCCAGAGGGCGGTTGCTTGCAGTTTTCGGTTGTCAACCTTACCATGGGAGAGGGAAAAAGGGAATTTTACGTTATGACTCCGCCCACACTAAGCTAGTTAGGAAAAGTGTCGCCCAAAAAATGTCTAAATGAACTGAAAGGCAGCGGCAAAACCAGGAATAGGCCAGTGGAAAAGAAACCCATGGTAGTTCTGCCCTACATCCACAACATCTCGCACAGGCTCAAAAAGATTGCATCAAAACACGACGTCCGTGTAGTATTATCCGCCCCTCTTAAGCTTAAAGGGTTGTGTCACATGGTCAATAAATCGGGAGATCACGCGGGGGTCAAGTGAGGTGTCATGTACCACACCGGTGCCAGTTTGTAGAGTGCGTTGAGGGTGTGGTGTACCAAATACCTTTATCACGTGGAAAATCTTACATAGGGCAAACGGGCAGGTGCTGAAATGAGAGACTACGAGAGCACAAATATGCGTGTGAGCAGTTGCAAGCTCCAGAGAATCTCGCAGCACATTGTACTAGATGCCCCTGCGATGCGTTATTTGTAGCAACGTCTATCTTAGAAAGATGAAGTGAAAGGACAAAGCGAGGAATCATGGAGGCCTTTTTGATGATGACAGGAAAGCACAGAATGTGCGTCAGTGAATCGTCAGTTTCTCTTAACAAAAAGAAATAGACTTGCTAAAAAAGATCCCGCATCATGATGGGTAGCGGACACGCGCATTGGCCGCTGCAGCCAACTATGAACAAGAGACATGTTTACATTTGTACGACTGCGTTAGATCTGATTATGTCTTTCCCTCTCTTACCTTTTCAATGTGTTCTTTCTTTCAGCCATGCTTGTTTGGAAGGAAAAATAAACCAGTTGGTAGTTGCGCCTTTCGTGTGTGAGTGTCGTCCTTCTTTGTCCCAGATTGTAAACTTTAACAGTGCAGAACAAAAATGAATGAAAAACCAACTAGCCCAAACCCAAGCATTATCTATTTTCACCTTTAGGTTCACCTATTTCCTTTGTTAAAGCATACCTTCACTCATCTTCCAAGGACCTCTGCCCGATTGTCTCTCCGAGTAGACATTTTTGTGAGCGCCATCGAATCGCTGTGCCTCTACACCTCTCAGCATCGTATCGCTCGAGTTGTGTTTTAGCCACGTTGATTGCTTTTGTGTATTAGCCGGGACTGTTACTTTCAAGTTCTTGACATGGCCTGGGAGGGTCAACTTTTGAACCGTTCATTTAAATTGATTCAAACTTTCAAGGTGAATTGAACCCCATTAGGATTGAGGACATCTAAAGTTTCAGTCTTATAGGCCAATTCTACAACGTACTATGCTTAAAAAGCTCCAGGAAAAAGTGACTTTAGTAGGAAATGTATTTAAAAAATAATAATATCAATCCACAAAATGTTTGTTTTAATATAAAGTAGAGTACCCATAGTGCAAGTTAAGCTAAAATTAATTGTAGAAAATTCAAATCTAGAGAAAAACAATAACACCTAAAAAGTGCAAAAGATTTTAACAAATTTTTGTGTTTTAATATATTCAGTTTTTGTCATGAAGAAGTTAGCTTTTTCAGAATATGAGTACCTTAACTTGTTGCTCAGAAAATTTAAGTCCAGGACACCACTGAATGAAATCTTTACACTCTCAAAATGTCAAATGATACATTTCCTCATACCACATTTCCTGATAAAAAGTGAAACTGAGAAAATGCATTTGAAGTTTCAACCTCAGATTTCTTTATTTTCTATGAGTCTGAGGTAGGTAAAATTCGCATGAAGCATTATTAGCACCTTCCTCTTTGAGTCTTTGTTGTTCCCCTGGCAGTAGCTGCCAGTTTATGTCGTTTGTAGGCAAGCTGTCTTGTAGCAGGCATTCCTTGACAGATAAACTGGCAAGAGCTACGAGGCAAATCATACTAAGGAAGAGCAGCAAAGCAGGAATATGTATCTGAAGTGGAAGATACTGTGAAAGGGTGTTACTGGTAATGGCACAATATTACATCACCGGGCAGGACTAATCGTAAACCATGTTTCGGGTCTCAACCAATAAAATTGCTCATACCAAATTTTCAGGTTTTTTTTCTGTTTGGATGTAAAGGGTTCCTTTGGCCATTGATACTTTTAAACTTGGAAAGCTTCCTTGGGCTAAATCCAGAGTAAATGGCACTTCCAATGAGGGTGAGATGTTCTGGCTATGTCAAACAAGTATGAAGCAGCGCCAAATAAAAAATTCAAAACTTGCTTCCTGGTGACTTGGAGGGCTGCCAACATGTCGAAAATAATTTATTGTGAGATAAATCTTGCATGTTTATAAATGAAATTTTCTGAAACCCTTCTTTGGAAGTTAATAAACATAAACATATAAATTTTGGAAAAAACGTTTTTTCTGGAAAATTTGAACTCCGAGGCCATGTCCCCCCTTAAAGGCGTTGATAACATGTTCAAGAGATTCTTCAGTTCTCGCCTTTTTTTTTAACATGTCCTATTTGCAAAATAGGTGTAGTGAGGGTATCTGTTGTACGTGTAAAAATATTTGGGGGATACAATCGGCAAATATTTTGTCAGCTAGCTGCCTTTTCTTTTTCGCCAAAGGTAACTGACACGAGACGGTGGTCTGAGAAAAGTACAGGTTTAACCATGTAACCAGAAATAACCTTGCAGAGTTCTCCAAAGACAAATATTCGCTCCAGTTGTGCGTGAGAGGAGCGTTGGAAATATGTACTAATGTACTCTGCTTCCTTTCTGGTCTTCAATGTCCGCTACATTGTTTTCGTTAATGAAGGACAGCAGTAAAGCTGCACTTGAGTCAAATCTAGCCATAAATTGGGAAAAATCTTTCAAATTTAATGCACAGTTCAAATCTCTCGGTAGAAGTAATTTTCTATCAGTTCTCATTGTGGCGCTTTGAGTAGAAAGAAGCCATTACGTGCATTCACAGCATTTGGAGCGTACACACAGATTATGCACCATTCGTCATTGCCATAAGTAAGATAGCATACAACGAAGCGCCCCTCTTGATTGGTGGTAAGAGCATTAGCAGTCAAACCCGTTCCTTTTTTTAATAACAAAAGACAACCAACCGAAATGCCTGTTGCATGGGTGACGCCGACTTGGAAATCATTTAGAAAAAAGTTTCAACGCGATTTTGGTTTCTTCATGCCGTAAGATTTTGTTTCTTGTAGAGCCAATAAATCTATCTGCTGCAGGGATATAAACCAAGAAAGCTGACACTGCTTTCGCTTAGATTTAAGACCTCTCACGTTTAAGGTAGCTACACAAAGCTGAGGGGCGCCAGACATGCGATCGTTAATGGTTGACCGTTATCACTCAGTGGGTGGTTTTCGACTGGCTTAGTTAGGGCCAGAAGATGGCTTCGACTATGGCATGTGTTGTGTGCCAGCCAGTCTTCTGTCGGACAGTTTTGATCTAGCGAAAGGAGAACTAAAGACGGTCTGTTTTTGGTCATAACTGATTCTGTGTGCCCTAAGCACCCTAAAAATCCAAAAATTACAATCATGCGACGCCGATCTCCCCATTAAAAACGTGATGAAAGGTCGGGACACGCCCCTTTTCGAGCGGATTTTTCCGCTCAGGAAAGGCATACCCCAGCAGCGGTGTCGGCGCAGTGACGATGGGCGCTCATCGGCCAATCGCAAGCCGCCTCTCTTGCAGAGGCAGGGCGGCGTGGCGCATTTTATTGATATACACGCTTCAGTGGATAGTCTGGTTTTTGCAGTCATTTTACAAAAATCATATTTACAGGCAAGATAAACTACTGGGTGTAAAAGTGGGAAGGGAAAGAGGCTATCCCAACCGAAGTGTTGCACTATATGATTAATTATTCAGCCATTTTTTAGTACCCACTGTAAATGGAGACTACTCTGACCAGAACCTTATTTCTAAAAAGAAGGCTCTGTGCACCTTTTACGCCCTATCTGTTCTTACTAGTAATGGTCATATGGTTCAGAATTAAAGAGGAACCCTCAACCATTATCAAAGATGAACTCATTTAGCGATGCGACCACTTTTTAATTTTTGACTGATCTGTTAACAGATGTTGGTATCTGCTCCAAATGCATCAGGTGCTGTTCCAAACAAGTTTCTTGCTTGCTACAGAACCTGCTACGAAAGTTCAAAAGCCACTTCCATCACTGACTTGTTCCCTGCTAGGCACAACAAACCAGCGTAGATTTTCAGGAGACCGGCGTTATGAAAATTAACTGAGCCTGACACATAAAAATTGGTCTTGTCAAAAAAACGATGCTTGAAACAGGATTGCCTCGCCTGCCTCACACATATCCCGTTCGCACTGACGATATCTTGCGCACCTGTCAGGGTCATCCTCATTCAGCTTCTGCCGTAGCTGCACTTGGAAGGGATGTCACTTACGGAACTTGAGGATGTGGCAGATGCTACTCTCAAACATGTCTGTTTGCATGGACTTGCGGCGAATCGACTTCCAAGGGCTCCTAGCGTACGATACCGAAACTTTTGTGCCGGTCTTGTTGGCAGCAGCCTCCCCCTCGGGCAACCGCGTGGAGGTTTGTAGTCCACGCTTCCTGTCTCTTAAAACTTTTTTGCAAGTTAGGTGGCGCATCCTTGGTGATTCGTCGCCCTTTGGGAAGGGTCCAGCTTCTCGGCCACCTCTGGTTGACTTGGGTCCAGCAGAATGACCTCGACGTATTCCTCCTTAGGGCCACCTTTATCTACGTAGAAAGAGAAATAATGCTTCCAGACTTGCAAAAGGAATCGGCCGAGGTGCAGAACCAGATGCCTTGCCACTATACCTGCATGGTCATCCAGTTTATTTGTCACGCGTATTGATGCCCCATTCTGATTTCTTGTCGTTATTTTGTATTGGGTAAGCTTGGTGGGTAACATTTGAGTTGGCTTGTTTTCGCCTTGAGAAATCTGATGTTTCAACCTGCTCAAGTAGGAGTGGTCAAGCTGAGGCAGGACTAAGGTCTAGTGGTGAGGACGACCCCCTGGATCCTTCCTGCCCGCACCGTTTCCTTTCAGTCCTCGTCTACCCACGTCTTCGACTCCCTTGAGCCCCAGCTCTGTACCCACAGACCTCTGCTATCCATTCCGAACACTTTTATTCTAACAAGAAATCAATGAGGCAGGCCCAAGTCCCTGTCAGAGATGACAGTTATTGTCAGGTTTTAAAATAATACACTTCGGTCTGGTTTTTTTACAGCAGAGCTGTTAAGGGATAGGTTCCCCAGGATTGTGTCCAATACCAATCAAATGTCGGCACAAAACTCTGCACAGCTACCGCCATCTGTGAGCGACGGTGGCAACCAGACAACTGGTTTGCCAGCCTCGCTCATAGATGGCAGCAACTCTTCCAGCCTTTCCACTCTGGTTTTCACCAGAGTGGAAAGGCTGAATTTCTCTAGGCTTCGTCCTTGAGGTTGTTTGAGAGGTTGTCCTCGATGTCGTTTTAGAAGTCATCCTTGAGGTCGTCCTAGAAGTCATCCTTGAGGTCATCCTAGAAGTCGTCCTTGAGGTCTTCCTAGATGTTGTCCTCAAGGCTGTCCTAGAAGTAGTCCTTGAAGTCGTCCTAGAGGTCGTTCTAGACGTCGTCCCTCAGGTCAGCCTAGGAGTCGTCCCTAGGTCGTCCTAAACATCGTCCTTGAGGTCATCCTCTGGGCGTCGCCCTTGAGGTCGTCCAAGAAGTCGTCCTTCGGGTCAACCAAGAAGTCGACTTTGAGGTCGTCCGACCATGGTACAGCTTCGCTGGTCTTCCTTCTTCACCAGAGTGGAAAGGCTGAAAGTTTTTTTTTTTTTCATTTTCTCAGAAAACAGATTGTATTTAAAAGCTATATCAAAATCACAACTAAAAAAACTCAAGAAAACTTAGGAAAAAAATTTCGATTGACACGTGTCGCAGAGTAGATCAGGGGTCTCAAACTCATTCGAGTGGGGGGGCCAGATAGCCCACCCCCCAGTCAGGGGCGGATTTAGAGGGGGGTCTGGATGTCCTGACCCCCTCTTGATTTCTGCATGTGTAAAATTTAGGGCGTGAAATGAGGGAGAGGGGGAGGGAATTCCTAAACATATGGTACGCTGACCAACACCTGACCCCCCCTCAGAAAAGTCCTGCATCCGTCCCTGCCCCCAATGAACGAGGGCCAACAAAAAAAGGAAAAGGGGGGGGGGGCAATATTTTGCTCTTTAAGAAAAAACAAAAAAAAAAAAACAGCAGTGGTGTTTTACGTTGGAAAGCAGCCGACTGTCCCAGTGTCAACCCAGAGAGTTTCTAGGCAAGGATTATTGTGCTGTCTGCTTTTTGTAAGCTCACTGTTTTGCCGTCTTTATTTTTCGTTTGCATATATAACTACTTTGGGCCCACATCTGCTGTTGCAAGAAGATTTAAAACATCTACACAACACTGTACTGGCAGTTTACAATAGAACGAGAGCAAGCGAACCGTCCTTTCCATGTCTTCATACGGCAGTTTCTGCTTTCCTGACGATTTTTATGACAGCGTTATAAGAATTTTTTCTTTTTCATTTTAAAGGTATTGTTTGACAGCTAGAAGCCCAGCCTCATATATATAGCTTTATTTATGACAGTTGCTCCTGCTGAACAAAAGTTTGTACAGCCAAGGTGCCTCCTTGGGCAAAGAGTTTGCGCTTGTAGCCTAGTAATGGTATTGCCATTCCGGTTGGTTTAAATGGGAAGAGAATGAGAGGGCAGTATTTAGACGAAGCAATTCTCCGTCCAAACGATAAGCCGTATAGTGCAACATGAATCAACACATTATATGAGCAGGGTTCCCGTTTGAGCGGAAATAAATTGACGATATAAAACTATTATTTATTGCGCATGTGGTACTCAAGGCATAGGAATGGGGGCTCGCAGCCGTGGAATGCTTGCGGGCCGCTTCCCAGAGCGTTGCGGGCCGCATGCGGCCCGCAGGCCGCGTGTTTGAGACCCCTGCAGTAGATAAAGCGGAGGGCCTGTGGACGTCATCGCTCGGTCTCTCGGGCGTGCTTGGTTGGAACTGTGGATGAGCGGAAGAACCTCGGATGACTTGCGGGTTGTGTAGCACAGGGGTGCAGTTCCCAGCAGGAACCCGGGACTTTGTCCTGGACTATCCTCCGTCGGTGGACTAGGATCCGGCTGCCCAAGCCCGACCAAAGCCCTTTCCAAATCCCCTTGATCCGAGCCTTTTTCAAACGTCCTTTCATAGAAGCCCTTTTTCCAACTTCTTTTTCTGCTTTTTTTCATCCCCAATTCTCTTCTTTTCAAACGTCGTCATGACTTTCGTCGTGTGCACTATGCATGCTTTTTCCTCGCCTGTTTCTTCTTGCTTTCTATCAGTTAACATCATCAAAGAGCACCCAGATGCGTTCGTTACACATGTTTTCTTAACTGTCAATGTATCTATTTTGCTCCAAAGTTTCTTCAGAGGGTGTCTTTTTCTGCCTGCTATCATTCTTTGCGGATTTATGCTATCTCGATGTTGTATGCCCACCTGCTAGGATCTCCTTGTGAGATTAGCAGTATTACTGATTAAATGAAAGAAGGGTCTCTGCTGCCAAACCTCACGCGTGAATGCTGGGACCACTTTGTGGCACCCGTTCCACCCTGCTTTCTGAAGTGTCCGTACACATTCTCCCAGTTTTGCGCGTGTTGGACGAGTCTCTTCGGGAGTGTTGGGGATCCTTAGATAAGCCGGAATCTCTTATTCACACCGTGGGAACATTTTTTCCGGGGACTTACTGAAGCCGACGTTGGGAGTCTCCCAATCAGATTTTTCGGATTGGGTAATCCTGAGTTGGAAGGAGCCAGCGTGGAGAAAGTCGTTTCTACGCTTTAATGAAAGCCCACAGACCCGTCAAAAAGATGGATGATTGGAAACGCCATTTCTACTCGAGACCTAGGGGTGGTATTCTTTCGGAATAATGGACCCTTTTTGAGTCACAAGCGTCGTCTGGGGGACGTCTGCAAACTACAAATGAGGGGCAGCCCAACCTACCTCCATCCGTCGGAGCAAGTTTTCATCGCATTTATTGCTTCGTAGTACTTGCGCTAAAGAAAAGAATCGTAGATAATGATGAAATACAGTCACAAACGTATGAGAATGGTGTCGTATGTTCTCACAATAGTCACTAGGTTACTTCATTATAATAATCCGGTTATATCATGGTTTGTTTCGCTTTCAGTATCATATAATGGTGCATAGTTTTTTTTTTGGCTACCTGGTCCCACGTACGAGCATTTTTGCTTTTATGGGCCAGCTTGTTTCGATACATATTTGTGTGTATCAAGTAAAGTGATCATGATAATCAGTATTATAATGATCACTCGTCGCACGAGCGCCGCTTGTGGTGGGGAACTTGGCTAGGATGGAACGGGCCAGTTTGTCTGAGGCCCCTCGTTCTCGCAGCCAGAGGAGGTGCTGGGCGTGTACCGCTGCCTGCTGGAGCGTTTCCCCGCCGAGAAGGAGAGCACGGCCCGGGCCAAGCTGGCAGCGGTGGCGGGGCAGCTGGTGCGGGGGGCGCCCTGGACCCCGGCCTGGCCCTGGACGACCTGGCCGCGCTGCTCCGTTCCGAGACGTCCCACGGGGTCCTGGCCGCCCTGGTAGACGCCCTGCATGCGGTCGGCCTGCAGGCGCCCGGCGACAGGCGGCTCCGCCACAGGGCTGTGCAGCTCGCCCGCCAGGTGGGTCTTTCGTTGCTGTGTTTAGCGCGGTTCCGTTAGGCAGCAGACGCTGCCGTGACAGAATCGCGGCCGGCACGACACGTGTCGGACATGTTTCAGGCACCGTGGCGCAGGCCCTTTACGATTCCGTTCAGTTTCCTGTTTCCAAGTTTTCTTACTGTCTGGAGCACTGGCAGAGCGCAATCTATAGTCGTCTGTTTGCGTTTCCTCGCTCGAGTTGAGGAGGGGTGCCCCCTCGAAGATGGCCCTGAAGCACGTTTGGTTTCAGGTTTATTGTATGCTTTCGGTATTTATGATATTGGATTTATTAAGTTTGACTGAGGTCGATTGACCGCCAAGAAACTGCCCATTATTGCACGCCCGAACGAAGTGTGAACATCAATTAAAAATGCCAGGAAACGAGTGACCGAGAGATTAAAGGGGCACTGACACCCCAAAGGTCGTATTTTTTTTATTGTCTAAAACGACGCAAGTTGTAGTCATAAACACGCAAAAAAAACCGCATCGCGAAAAAAAATTTTCCCGCGCGCGCGCGCGCCTTTTTATTTTTGGCGTTTAAATCTCCCGCCGCTACCTCCTTGCTTCTTATGATCGATGACGTCAAAAATCAGGAAATTTAGAAGCTTTGTAGGCGACATTTCTATAACATTTAATAATGGCAATCGTAAAACATGTTTTTTAACGCAATTGCGAACGCACTACGGCCCTTCTTTTTGAAATACCAAAAATCAGAGTTCGGTGAGATGTCCCTTCCTAGATTTGTGTCCTCTCTTTGGCGGCGCTCGAGCAGATCGGCGTGTCGGCGAAGAAACCGGTTTTTTCCCGCGCCGGCTCCCTTCTATCCCGCCAGCTCGCCTCCTCCTCGCATCGGGTCAGCGGAGGTCCGAGAGAAAGTCGAGTCGCAGGAGACCGCAAAATTTGACTGACTGCACTGCCGGGGACCGCGCGGGAACTTCAAATTCAGCATTTGGAAATTGTTTTTTTAATTCACAAATACTGAATTCCCAAGTTTCGAATTTTGAGGGTAATGTCCCGGCACCGTTTTCAATCGTTTCGGATAATAATAAAAAATATGATTTTGATGTGTCAGTGCCCCTTTAAGGTGTCAAATGGGTAACTTTTTCAGTATGGTTCAAGCTGAGGTTTGCTTTTCAGTGTTGCAGTTCAAGGAAGAATGCAAAACGTAGATATGTCTACAAATTTGCCCAGTCACTAACCATTTTGAACCAGCTAAAAAAAAAAATTCTGACAAGTTAGAGAGTAAAAATGGTGGTTTCAGCAAAATGATGTTGCAACAAAAGATTGATCTATTTGCACGGATTTTGGTACAAATACTGCTTTCTGTTCTTGTTCTCGAACTTCGTTCGATAAACCACTTCCAGCAGCAACGACTGACTCAATGCGGATTCGAAAATGGCTGCGTGCCCTGATCAGGGTGTCGAACCGGAACCGAACCGAACCGAAAACCGGAACCGAACCGTTATTTTTAGCCGAACCGGAACTGAACCGAACCGAAATCGTCGCCGCCATCTTGGAACTGAACCGGAACCGAACCGAAAAAATATATAACGGTAACCGGTTCAAAACGGTTCAAGGCATTTTTTTATTTTTTGTTTGTATCACAAAGTGAATATATGGGAATACAAAATTGGCAGCTGTATTTCTATGTATTGATCAAATCGTCATATACAGAATTGCAACGTATGATAAATTGTAGGTTTTCGTGGCGCTTTTGTATTGGCACTATGATTAACCATGTGTCACGTTGTCACGTGACGTCATGGTGTCAAAACATGCTGTCAAGTAATATCACGTGACTCACTGAGTCAAGTCGATTTAATTTAAGGAAGTCACTAGGTGTATTAACCTTGTTGACAGCGTGACGTAACATGACATCACAATTTCGCACCGAGAGTCACGTGATACCGTGACGTAAGCGATTTTCTTAACCCCGAGTCGAGTGCCCGAGTTCATGACAGTCGGCATCGCCAAACATTCGAGTAACGGCTCATGTTCAATGAAATATGTTAATAGCCCAAGTCGAACAATATCTGAAGCTCAGCCCAAGCTTTTGCTTTCCAAACTCTAGCGCATGACTATGATGAACACTGACGGTATATAATTAGCGTCAGATCACGTGGCCGTTAGTTCAAATTGCGAGTTGAGGTGGGGATTGACCGCTGTTTCTTTTCTTTATTTTTTCTGCATCTACTATTGCGCGGAGGGGAAAACTAACAGACGTTTTCGCAAGCTATCAGCGTCAGGGGTTACTACTTAGCAGTATTTACTGAAAGTACAAAAAATGTTGCACGACCAATTTTACATCATTGATACACCCAAACATTTTTCGTCGTTGCTGAATTGCCTCAGAAAGATGTACCCGAGGATAGAAGTACTGAAATGACTAAATGCGACTTATTAATATGACGTTACATAGAACTACATGTGTGTACGAGAGAGATACTTGAAGGAAAAAAAAAGGTCTTAGTGGCCTCAGAGGGACAGCCGAACGTTGGCAGTCGCTCTAAATCTCGCACGAACGTCGTTCTCAAGCTATTCCCCAAGTTTCGACCACCTCTGTATTTTGTTTAAAGGAACAAAAAACGATTTTATGCATTCACTAAATACTACTCACAATCACTCCCTAAAGTTAATAACTGAATAAACGTGTCTTAGCTCTTCTTTCGGGGCAATGGCAGTCGCCAAACAAATTAGAGAAATCTGAGCATTGTTCATGCCCTCAACTCGGAGCCAGAAGCGGCCTGGTGCCTATCCTATGCCTCCAACGTTAATCATACCCCCGCGTTGAGACTGGAAAGAAATAAAACGCGTGCTGAGCTCCAGGCATCGTTAGAGTTCGGCTCTTCTCATCAACGCAGTGGTTGGACACGAGCCGCTACCCAAGTGTCCGCCGAGGCATTGATTGTTACGAGCCGAAGTCTCAAGTGCTCACGCACTTCTCGTGTCCAATCCATGAGCCGCGCTCGACTGTTGTCAGGCGGGTGGTTTTGATCCCACAATTACGTCATCAATTTTTGCGAAGGCGAGACTAAACGAAATAGTCTCATTTTATCCTCGCAATTTCACCGCGGCAAAGAAGCTTCTGAATCAGTGGCGGTCTGTGCGAGTGTACTTGGGCCAGACTAGGACCAGCACGCCTCTGAAAAGTCATGAACATTCCAACCCCATATCGTTTTATTACCCCTTTAAACTTCACGGGGTGCAAAATAAAAGCAATGGAGGGTTGTTGTTAACAAGCGACAAATATAATTGTCAAATTAACTCACCCAAACAGAGAAGGCAATTCCACAGGACTACAAAATATTCTCTGGAGGAGCAACAAAAAAAAAAAAAGAAAGAAAAGGAAGTCTGTGCGTGTGTGTGTGTGTGGGGGGGGGGGGGGTTAGTTTTAAAAAATACTGTGTTGTAAAGGTTCCTCGTCCCCGCATCTTCGGAGCAGACCAAAAACCGTGGCCCAGGAAACTACTTTGTTTGCAAAAACACTCTCGCCAAAAAGCGCGTTTTTGTCCTGCCAGACTCTCGCCCCGTTCCCCGCGACGATGCACTAAGAATAATAAAACGTGCCTTTCAAATACTTGGCTTTCACTGAGCTTGAACCTCCTGCAGCGTGCATTTTGCACCATTGAATTTGGTTTTCTCAGCAAGAGGAAATCACAATGACCACCAGAATGTAGTGTGATGACGTCACGTGCATACCATGTTAAATAGTTCAGCTTTCTGGTGAAATGCGATGTTCGCAACACTAGCAAGAGATGTCCTAATTGTAAAGTTGTGCACTATTTATAGCAGTCTCGGGATGATATACGGCAGCCTAGAGATATGTGTTAGAGCTCACGACTGTTGAAGCATAGTGTAGTAAAGTGAGGGCCCAAAACAAGTGCAAGTAAAAGCAAATATAACTTTAGCCTCCCGAGGCAGTATTTCGCGAAGTTTCGAGCTCATGCAAGCTGATAAAATGTGATTTACATTAGGATTTCAAAAATCTTTGTCCTTCGGGCTATTTAAGCATAATTAGGAATTTGATTGCATGCATCTTTATACATCTCTTTTTGCAGTAAGGCGTTCTATAAGGAATTATTTTGAAAAATGCCATTAATTATCTCTCTTTTTGCACATTTCGTGTATTTGCCTTTCGATCTGTCATGTGAGCACAGAGTCCTTTTTGGCGTATTCTGCAACCCGATGTTTCACACTGCCAATCAGCGAACAAAAAACACATTTACGCAGACTCAACAGCTCGCGTAGTTTCGAGTATCGTCCTTCCGTGGTGGCCTCAAGCGGTTATGTGAACTTTATAAAGTAAAATTTATTGATCATTATAAAAATATATATATATTTAATTAGTAACTAGAGGTTTGCCAACATGAATAAAGGGCCGACCATCCTAAAGCAATGCCTCCCCCCCCCCCCCCCCCAAATTATCTGAAAGGTGCTCTGCAAATCTTTTCCGGCGTTTTTATCCTCGACAGGCAGGTTGTAAGTGATTTGGGACAGCCTTAAGCCCGGTTCACACAGTTGCGTTTGACTGCGTTTGACTGCGTTGCGGCAGCGAGACACCAGGACATCCCTGCTGCTTATATCGCGTGCCAAGAAGATTCCTTGAATTGGATTCCACGCTTCATACGAAGCACAGATGTGCCGGTGACTCGCTTTCGGTTCTCGCCGCAACGCAGTCAAACGCACTCAAACGCAAGTGTCTGAACCGGCCTTTACACGCATTTCCGATTTTGATCCACGCGATAGCGATAACTGGCCTCTTTTGCATCCCATTTTCATTCGCCGTGGAAACCTACCTCGCGTGGACTAGTCAGGAGTGTGTCTGCCTCGCAACCGAAGGGTCGTGGGTTCGAATCCTGTCTAAAATTCTTAAATATTTTTCTTTAAGGCAAAGTAATTACATTTCATGTTTTAATCACTTTCATTCCACGCGTGATGTCCCGTTTCACATGAGCATGGTGGGTTGTTTGAAATTCCTGCGCGAGGGCATGTGGCCGAGACGTTATGACCCTATCGACCAATCAGGATTTTTCAGTCACGCCGCCGACATCGGCTTTTCTGCGACATGAGCTCCTTAAAGGCCTGTTCACACATGCAGCGGAGCGCTACAAGCATAGCGCTGACCTCTGCGCTAAGCGCGTGCTGACGGGAGCGTTCACCAGCTTTGTATCGCACCGTCAAAACTGTTGCTCATGGCAGATTATAAATAGCAGACGACACGTGAGTAGCGCTACATCAGCGCTTCGCTGCATGTGAGAACCGGCCTTAACGCTGTCGCGTTAAGGAGCTCATGTAGCTGTCACGTTAAGGAGCTCATGTCGATGATTTTAACGCTGTCGCGTTAAAATCATCGAGTAGCAAGGGTGGCGCTCATTTGCAAATTAAATCGACCAACATCTTGTCGAGAACAAACCTCAACAGCCAGGCTATGCCAGCTTGTCCTGTATGAGAAAATGTTCGCTTGGGCAAGCGCTATTTTGGGTCAGATTCAATCTGAGTGCGAAGGTGCGTGTAGATTAGAGTGAAAAATTTCGATTACTCTTTTCTACACGATTAGTCGCATGCATCGCGGCGCTGAGTGTAAACAATGTTTGGTTAGGAAAACAAGCATTGTGATTGCCGCTCGGTGTTTCTATAAAAAATAGACTGAAAGGGATTGTCCTAAAACTTTCGTGACATTTTGAAAATTTCATTGCTATTAGCTCAGTTGTGTCGTCCATATATATATATTGTGAAACGTATTTCATGAACCATATTTCACGATATATATGGCCACGAGGTGCCCATTTCATGATTTTGTGTGCTGTAATTAATTCCTTACTTAGTTCAAGGACACAATCACGATTTAACTTTTTATACTGCGACGCAAAGCAAAGTTGTACCAATCACGGGTATTTTATGCGACCTACCACACTTCGCGACAACATTTTATACCGTGTAAATAGATCAGCTCAGGACAGGCAAGGGACAGTATAGTTCTAAATTTCAAGCTGATCTATTAACAGGTATGTACCAACAAGCTCAACTCTTTCCTGTTGTACTTAAACATTTTGATTCAGGCAAAATATGTATGACCTGTAAACAAAGGAATGTTGAGTCGTATGAACACGATGTTATGTACGTTAATGTAGATTTTCTTTTACTGTTGCGTCAAAATTAAATACCTGAATTTCATATTTCGGGTACCTGAAAATAAAAATTTATTGCACGGACGATAGAAGAAACTATAAAATTAATCGCTTCAAGGCGTAAATAGTATCTATTGCCAGAACAACGCGGAAAATATATTCTCAATTTAGCGGTTCAAACCGGTTCGAACCGGTTCGAACCGGTTTGAACCGTTATTTTTTGCTCCCCGGAACTGAACCGGAACCGAACCGAAAGCCGTGAACCT